>CAUYQG010301830.1:0-11087 GCA_963574415.1 Tarsius wallacei | reverse complement strand
ATTTTATTCTGTTTTGGTGTCGAATAGTTTTAGTACCTCTGTGAAATTTCTTAGTAGTCTATTTCCAGATAGCATTTGATTGCTACCACTGGCAATTTTGATAGTAAATGAAGGGTAAATATTCAAAACTATACTCACCTGGCCAACTTTCAAATTATTTCCTGCACAAGAATTAATCAAACTATATGATAAAAAAAAAAATCATAGAATCAATTTTCCGGACACTAATTTTGGTTATCCTTCAACAATTCCCTTAACACTAGCTATAGTCGTAAATCTTATTTGTGAGTCAAATCTAAAGAACACAATTATGACTGTTGAAGTGATTTGAACTTGTTTGTTGTTTTATGTGTGTGTGTGTGTGTGTGTGTGTGTGTGTGTGTTTGAGTTGGGGTTTCACTTTGTCACCCAGGCTGGCATATGGCAGCACAATCACGGCTCACTGCAGCGTTGATCTCCTGGGCTAAAGCAGTCCTTCTGCCTCCCAAGTTGCTGAGACTACAGGTGCACACCACCACATTTGGCGAATTTGCTGTTTTTCTGTAGAGGTAAGGTCTGACAATGTTGCCTAGGTATCTGAACTTCTGGGCTCAAGCAATCCTCCTGCCTTGACCTCCCAAGGGACTGGTGTGATAGGCATGAGCCACCACACCTGGCCTATATTTCAATGTTTAAAGCACATCTTCAGCAGTGCAACAGATTCCTGGATCAGGCATCCTACCATAGAGAGTGGCTAGATTAATCACCGGAAATATTGGTATCTATCTCAGATACCATTATATATACCCTGGAAACATAGCTACCTTTTTAAAAAGTGCAGTGTTTGTCGTTTGCAAATATTTTTACTTTTTAACATCAACAAGACCTAAACTGCACTCTTACCCAGAATTTGCATCGGGCTTCCCACATTTACTAGTTTATATATGGGGCCTGACCATTAAGTTCATGAACTCATCCTAGAAAAAGTGCTACATAACTCATGGCTGAATATCACTATGGTCACCTTTAAAGTACTCCCCTGGGGAAGCCATGCACTGATGCCAACGCCTAGTCCACCCGTCAAAGCAATTTTGTAATTCTTTTTCTGGAATGGCCATCAGAGCTGTCATCATATTACCCTTGATGTCCTGAATGTCATCAAAATATCTTCCTTTCAATATTTACTCTATCTTCAGGTAAAGAAAAAAGTCATTGGGAGCCAGATCAGGAGAGTAGGGAGTGTGCTCCAATAACAGTTATTTGTTTACTGGCTAAAAACTCCCTCACAGACAGTACTGTGTGAGCTGGTGCATTGTCGTGATGTGAGAACTCCCTCGGGACCATTTTTGCACACATCTTTCTCATGCCAGATTTTCAGTTAAGATTTTCCTACCTGTTTCTTTATCAATGTTTAGTTGGTCTGCTGTGCTTCTCATAGTCAGTCAACAATTTTGACGCACAAATTCGATGAATTTTTGCAATGTTTTTGTCAGTTCTGCTCATTTGTTACCAGCCATCCTGACCTCTCTTCATCAGTGACCCTTTCTCTCCCCCTTAAAGAAACGTTTAATCCATTTGTACACTGTTGTTTTCTTTATGGCATTATCCCCATAAACTTGGACAAACTCGTCCCTGGTTTCACTTCCACTCTTGTCAAGTTTAACAAGAAACTTAATGTCTGTTTGTGGCTCTAACATTCAAACTCCAACATTCTTATGATGATAGCTCCAAAATTGTTTTGTTGGGTGGACTAGGCGCTGGCATTGGCACATAGCTTCCCAAGGCGTGTACTTCAAAGGTGACTGTAGTGGTGATGTTCAGCAATGAGTTATGTCGCACTTTTTCTAGAACAAGTTTGCAAACCTAACTGTCGAACTTTTTATTTCCTTATTTGTCCTTTCTCAAATGAATTATTCTTTCCATTGCTCCAGAACCCGTTTTCTGACTAAATGAATATACTCTCAGAGTTTACACAACAGCACTTATAAGATGGTACTAAAGGGGAATAGTAAATAAAATTGCTCGTCAGTCCCACTGCCTCAGTTTTAGACCCATAATTCTCCTTAGTAACTAGATATATTTGCCTGGAATGACATTCATGGCCCCGTTATTTTCAGTATTAGAATAATAATACTCCCTAGGGTATTTTGATTTTATTTGTTTGTTTTGTTTTAGTTCAGTTTTTTTTCCTACCCTGAGTTGAATACTTTGTTTCTTTCTATTTTTGTCATATGATGTAGGACCTGGATTTGTGTCAGGGTAGAAATTTGGTGTTATCCAATATGTTTCCAAATAAGTTCATATTGATTATTTCTAACCCAAATTGTAATAATTTGAGTGACTAGTTAGTTGAGAAGTATTGCTTAATGTTTACATATCTGGAGAAAGTTTAGCTTTTTTTCAGTATTACTATTAACTTCTAGTTTAATATCTTGCAGTCAGAGAATATGGCTCCTGTTTTAAGACTTTTTGTGTAATGCATGTAAACAAATACATGATCAACTTTTAGAAGTATTTAACGAATATACAAGAAGAATGTGTAGTTTATCTTATTCATGTACAATGCTCAATTCAACTCATTAATTGCATTGTTCAGATTCTACAAGTTCTTTGAAAGTAAGAAAGAGAAAGAAAGTTCTGAGGAGATTGAGAAATTAAGTTATTGCTTCTAGCAAACAACTAACTGAGCTGTCCATTGAAAGAGGACTGGATAAAAAAAATGTGGTACATATACATGATGGAATATTACACAGTCATAAATAAGGTCAAAATTATGAACTTCACAACAACTTAGATGGACTTAGAGGCTATAATACTGAGTGATCTATCACAGAAACAAAGAACCGAGTACCACATGTTCTCACTCATAAGCGGACCTTGAACAATTATTGTAATACTAAAAGAAAGGGATTGGCAGTAGTGGGAAACTGCCAGGGGAGGGCGGGGGCGGGATTGACCGTAGTGAGAAAGTGTCGGGGTGGGGAGCACACTTCATCAACAAGGGTACCTGCATAATGAACATTTGTATACCCTGAATTGTACCTCACATACTCAAAATAAAAAATTTTTTTAAAAGAAAAAGTTATTGTTTCTGTTCATTTTTCCTCTTATTTGTTTTTGTAGCTTTCTCTGTTGTTGTTCATTAACAGATGTTTTAATAAATATATCATGGTCAGTTCCGTTTTTTATCTATGTAAACTTACTCTTTCCATTACTGATTTACAATATTGTCACTTGACACAGGAATCCTGTCCCAAAGTAGAGATTCAATACTAGGTCCATTTGGCTCTCACACTGATTTATTATTGTGGGTTGAATTGTGTACCCTAAAAAGACACTTTGAAGTCTTCACCCACAGTACCAGTGAATGTGACCCTATTTAGAAATAGGATCTTTGCAGATGTAATCAGGTGGAAGTCATTAGGGTGATCTTTAATCCATTATACCTGGTGTCTTTATTAGAAGAGACACACAGGGAGAAAACAGCCATGAGGCAAAGACTGGAGCAATGCATCTACAAACCAAGGAATGCCAAAGATTGCCAGCAAATGCCAGAAGATAGTAGAGACAAGGAACAATCTCCCATACATGTTTCAGAGGGAGCATGGCCCTGAGCCCAGCTTGATTTTGGACTTCTGTCTCCTGAACTGTTAGACCAATTTCTGTTGTTTTATGTCACCCAGCTTGAGGTACTTTGTCACAGCAGCCTTAGGACATGAATTCAGATGAATACAATTGTGTTCTCAGTTTAGACTTCATCAGTAATAAAGGTGATTTGGATGCTCTCCCTGCTCTCTGTAGTCTTACTTCTCAGTCACTTACAAATTAACCAGGGTCTAGGTGCAGTGGCTCATGTCTATAATTCCAGTTTTTTGAGAAGCCGAGGTGGGAAGGTTACTTGAGGCTAGGAGTTTAAGACAAACCTGGGCAACATGGTGAGCCCCCATCTCTATTTTTAAAAAAATGTAACAGGACATGGTGGCACACCTGTGGTATGAGCTACTCAGGAGCCTAATGTGGGAGAATCGCTTGAGCCCATGAGCTTGAGGTTACGGTGAGCTATGATCTCGCCACTGAACTCCAGCCTGGGTGACAGAGCAAGATCCTGTCCCTAAAATAAAAATGAAATAATAATAATTTTTAAAAACTCTCTTTTTAAGAGAGAAGAAGAATTATAGAGTTTTTTGGTTTGTTTGTTTTTTTTAACTTGAGCAGGGCTTCTACAAATCTCCATGGTGCGGTGTCTGGGAATTTTTGAAAAAGAGCAGGAAAGGTGTTTGGCGGGCCAATCCTCAAATTCACTTAGTCTTCCTGGGGAAAGCCAAAGAAGAGCAGAGAGAAAGAAAACACTAGAAGCTTATTGTACAGTTGTAGAAAACAATGCAGCAGAAATGTTATACATATTGTCTACAATATTTAAACACAAAGGAGAGAGAGCACCTTCAGAAACAAGTGACAAAAGTCTTTTGCCTCACCAGGCCTCAAGGCCTCAAGGTCTCAAAAATAGCAGCAGCTGCTGTAGTTCAAGAGTCGCTGAGTGGGACTGTCAAACAAACAAATGCAGAGGCCAGGCACGGAGGTCCACACCTGTAATCCTAGCATTTGGGGAGGTTGAGATGGGAGGATTGCTTGAGATCAGGAGTTTGAGACCAGCCTGGGCAATATAAGAGAGAACTCATCTCTATAAAAAAAAGAGAAAAAAAAATTAGCCAGGCATGGTGACATGTGCCTGTAGTCCCAGCTACTAGGGAGGCTGAGACAGAAGGATTGCCTGAGCCCAGGAGGTCAAGGCAGCAGTGAGCCATGATCTCATCACTGCACTCTAGCCTGGGCTACAGAGTGAGATCCCAACTCAAACAAACAAACAAAAAATGCAGAGACTGAGAAGACAAACCTACATTTTGCAAAAAGAATATCGCTTCTGCTAAAGGAGCCCATATGCAATGTGCCCTTTCCCAAAGATCCGGTAAATGCGTGGGCCAAAGTTAGCCTCTTTCTGGGAAATTTCTCCCTCAACAGATTTTAAGTCTTAGGATGTAATTCCAGAAAATTATTGTGACTTGATTAATTCCCCTGAAAAGGTGAAGATAAAACCAAGATTTTCTTCTGTCAGAGACTTGCACTTAAACTGATTTAGTTTCTGAGGTCCTAAAGGAATCCCACAGAGCCTCAACTGTGTCTGTGGACAGAGTCGTAGCTCTACCCAGGCAAACAGGAACCCCCCTGGCGAGCACTGAGCAGTGTATGAAATGAAGAAGGACTTTAATTTCAGTAGATTTTAAATCCACAGGGTAAGAAAGGTAAGTTAAATTCTTTTGGAGTTCTATGTTTTATTTAGGGACTTAAACTAGCAAGGGATACACAATCTTCAAAGTTTTAACTTCTCTCTGGGAATTTCATCATGACAGAGGATAACTATTCACATATATGCTATCTTCATATTGTTGGCTTTGCATCTTTGGAATCTGTTTCTGACCAAAAAAACCTCTTCTACAACCCCAAATTAATATAATTTTGTGGCAAATCCATATTTCGTGTTTGTATTATTACATATTATGTAACTAAAATGATTTAAACATTATTTTCAGTTGAGCATTTTCATATACTATCATACTTTCTTTTTTCTTCCATGGAGTTAGTAACTGCTTTGTTTATATTTTTTCATATTTTTTAAGTTTGTTTTTTTTTTTTAGTTGGAATCTCACTCTGTTGCTCACGGCCACTGAAGCCCCAACCTGCTGGGCTCTGGCGATCCTTCTGCCTCAGCCTTCCAAGTAGCTGGAACTACAGGCATGCGCCATCATGCCTGACTAATTTTTCTTGACTTATTGTAGAGACGAGGTCTTGCCAAGTTGCTCAGGCTGGTCTCGAACCCATGGGCTCAGGCAATTCTCTTAACTCGGCCTCCCAAAGTGCTGGATTATAGGTGTGAGCCACTGCACCCAGACTCAGATTTTTTTTTTTTTTTTTTTGGATCAGGTCTCACTCTGTTGTCTGGGTTGGAGTACAGTGACACAATCACAGCTTGTGGAAGCCTCGACTTCCTGAGCTTACATGAACCTCCCACCTCAGCCTCCCAAGTAGCTGGGAATACAGGCACGTGCCACCACCTCTGTTTAATTTTTTTAATTTTTGTAGTGACAAGGTCTCACTATGCTGCCCAGGTTCATCTGGAACTCCTGGGCTGAAACAACCCTCCCACTTCGGCCTTTCAAAGTATTGGGATTACAGGCATTAGCCACCATGCCCAGCCTTAAGGTTTCTTTTTATTTTGGCTAAGCTTATTTAATGTGTCAAGCACAATCCAGTAGGCTCTCAGTACAGTTTTCCAGTCATTTTGTAAACATCTCTCTTGGTGACTTCTGTTTCCTTCTGGTTAAACTGGTTGCTATTCAGGCCTCCTGCACAGCTGTCACCCTGGAAATCTCCTGTCACTTTTCATCTTCTTTCCTGTGCTGTATTTTCTCTTACCTAAATCCCATGTATTCACTTACACTCTTAGTTTTTTTCTTTTGAGTCAGGGTCTCACTCTGTTGCCCAGGTTAGAGTGCAGTGGAACGATCATGGTTCACTGCAGCCTCAACTTCCCGGGTTCAGGCAATTCCCCTGACAGCCTCTCGAATAGCTGGGACTACAGGTGCACACCACCATGCCCAGCTTTTTTTTTTATCTTTGTAGAGATGTGGACTCAAGCAATCCTCCTTCCTTGGCCTCCCAAAGAGCTGGGATTACAGGCATGAGCCACCGCACCCAGCCATACTCTCGTATTTTTGATAGAGTCCATTACTTAGAAGCTTATAGAGCAAATGTATAAGATAGAATGTTTGAAATTCTTATTTAACCTCCAAACTTGATTACTAGTTTGTCTATTAAAATAATTCAAATACAGAATTATCTTTTTTGTAATTTTGAAAGCACCTTTCTATTATCTTCAAGTTTCCAGTGTTGCTATTAAGACATTTGAAGCCATTCTAATTTCTGACCCTTTATATCATCCTTGTTCTCTATTGAAGTTTGTAAGACCTTCTCTTTTTTCCCCAGTGTTCTGAAATATTGTACTGCTGCCCCTTGTTATGGATACATTTTCATCCATTGACATAATTTTTTTTATTTTTAATTTTAATGGATGCACAATAGTTGTACATATGTATAGAGTATGTGTGAATATTTGATGTAAGCATATAATGTGCAATGATCAAGTTTGGGTAATTGCTATATCCATCACCTCAATATTTATCATTTGAGTGTGTGTGCTCAGAACATTCCAAACCATCTCTTCTAGCTATTTTGAAATACACAATAAATTATTACTAACCATAGTTGCTCTATTTTGCTGTTGACCACTAGAAATTATTCCTTTTATCTAACTGTATTTTTGAACACATTACCCTAACTTTCCTCATCCTTCTGTCCCCATTACCCTTTCCAGTCTCTGGTAACCATCATTCTATTCACTACCTCCATATCAATTTTCTTACATCCCACATATGAGTGAGAACATGTGACATTTGTCTTCCTGTGCCTGGCTTATTTCATTTAGCATGCTATCCTCCAGTTCAATTCATGTTGCTGTAAATGAGAGAATTTCATTCTATTTTATGGGTGAATAATATTTCATTGTCTGTATATATACCACATTTTCTTGAGAAACTTCCATACTATTTTCCATAATGACTATACTAATTTACATCCCCATCAACAATATAGGAACATTTCCCTCTCTTTGCATTTTTGCCAGCATTTGTTATCTTCTGTCTTTTTGATACTAGCCATTTTAACTGAGTTGCTATGATATCCCACTGTGATTTCAATTTTCATTTCCCTGATGATTGGTGATGTTGAGCACTTTTTAAATACCTGTTGACTATTTGTCTTTTTTTGAGAAGTGTCTATTCAGGTCATTTAACCATTTTAAAATCAGATTATTTCCTTTGTTATTGAGTTGTTTGAGTTACTGTTATAGTCTGGATATTAATCTCTTATCAGATAAATAATTTGCAAATATTTCTCCCATTCTGTACACTCTTTCTTCACATGATTGTTTCCTATGCTGTGAAGCTTTTCAGCTTGATGTGATCTCATTTTCCCTTTTTTCTTCGGTTATTCATGTTTTTGATATCTGAGCAAGCAATCTGCCCAAACCAACATTCTGAAGTGTTTCCCCAATGTTTTCTTGTAGTAGTTGCATAGTTTAAGGTCTTAAATTTAAAGCTTTAATTCATTTTGAGTTGAGGTTATATATGGTGAGAGACAGGGATCTAGTTTCTTTCTTCTGCATATGAATATCCAGTTTTCCCAGCATCACTTATTGAAGAAGGTGTCCTTTCCCCAATGTCTGTTGTTGCCTCTATTGAAAATGATTTGACTGTACCTGTGTGAATTTATTTCTGAGTTATCTATTCTGTTTCATATGTCTGTATGTCTTGTATGCCAGTACCATGTTGCTTTGTATAATTATATAGCATATTTTAAAGTCAGATAGTGTGTTGTTCACGGCTTTGTTCTTTTTGCTTAGGATTGCTTTGGCTATTCGAGGTTTTTTTATAATTCCAGATAAGTTTTAGGATAGTGCTTTTTTCTATTTCTGTGAGAAATACCATTGTATTTTGATAGGGATTGTATTGAATCTCTACATTGCTTTGGGTAATATGAACATTTTAACAATATTGATATTTCCAATCCATGAACATGGAATGTCTTTCCATTTTTTTGTATCTTTTTCAATTTCTTTTATCAGTATTTTATAGCTTTTATTGTAGAGATAGTTCACTTCATTGGTTAAATTTATTCCTAGGTGGTTTTTTGTTTTTTTTTTTGGTAGCTATTTTGAATGAGGTTACTTTCTCAATTTCTTTTTCTGATTGTTCACTGTTGGCATACCGAAATGCTACTGATTTTTATATGTTGATTTTGTATTCTGTCACTTTAATAAATTCATTTATCTGTTCTATAAGTTTGTTTATGAAGACTTTGGGTTTCTCTAAATATAAGATTATACCAGCCGGGCTCAGTGGCTCAGCCTGTAATCCCAGCACATTGGGAGGCTAAGGCAAGTGAATTGCCTGAGCCCGCGGGTTTGAGATCAGTCTGGGCAACTTGGCAAGACTTCATCTCTACAATAAATCAAAAGTTAGCCAGGCATGGTAGCATGCACATGTAGTTCTGACTACTTGGAAGGCTGAGGCGGAAGGATCGCCAGAGCCCAGCAGGTCGACACTAGGATGGCCGTGACTGTGCCACTGCACTCCAGCCTGATTGATGGAGTGAGACTTCAACTCAAAAAAAAAAAAAAGATTATGCCATTTGCAAAAAAAGGACAATTTGACTTCTTTCTTTTCCATTTCCCTTTATTTCTTTCTCTTGTCTAATTGCTCAGGCCAGGACTTCCAGTACTAAGTTGAATAAAAGAGGTGAAAATGGGCATCCTTATCTTGTTCCAGATCTTAGAGGATAGAATTTCAATTTCTTCCTGTTCCATATGATGCTTGCTATATGTTTGTCATATATGACCTTTGTTGTTTTGAGGTATGTTCCTTCTATATTGAGTTTGTTAAGAGTTTTCATCATTAAGGAATATTGAATTATATCAAATGGTTTTAGGCACCTATTAAAATGATCAGATGGTTTTTGTCCTTAAATCTATTAATGTGATGTATTACATTTATTGATTTGTGTATGTTGAACCATCTTTGCATCCCTAGAATTAATCCCACTTGATTATAGTGAATGAACCTTTTAATGTGTTCTTGAATTTAGTTTGCTAGTATTTTGTCGAAGATGTTTACATCTATGTTCATCAAGAATATTGGCCTGCAGTTTTCTTTTTTTGTTGTGTCTTTGTCTGAATTGGGTATCAGAGTAATGCTGGCCTCATAGAATGAGTCCGGAAGTATTTCCTTCTCTTTAATTTTTTGGAAGAATTTGAGTGGAATTGGTATTAGTTCCTCTTTAAATGTCTGGTAGAATTTGGCAGTGAGCTATCAGGTCCTGGACTTTTGTTTGATGGAAGATTTTTTAGTACTGCTTCTCATTGATAGAAATTCTTGATTGAGAGACCCAGAGTTATAGAAAACTTTACTGAATCTTATGATTTCATGTCTCTGATTTTTCTGTTTTCCATTTCTATAATTTGTACTATTCAGGTGTTATATCATCTGAAATGTTCCTGTGATATTTTATCTTTGCTTTTCTATTTTCCAAATATTTATTTTTTGTTATAATTTCTTTTTTTCATTTGAAAATTAAAGAAAATTATGTTTAAGAAATAGTTTTCTTCCTAAACAGAATTAACTTGGAATGTTTCCTACAAAATTCAGCTCTCTTCCACCTCCCCCTCCACTCCCATCCCTGATAACTAGTTTCTCTTTATTGTCTCTGATGTGATGATGAGGTGTCAACTGTGAGGTGTATGAAGGCTGTCTCTAACTCACCATGTGACCTTGGATAAGTCACATGGAATTTCTGAGCTTCTGCTTCTCACCAGTAAAATGGCATTTCTATTACATTTCTTTACAACATATTTTTAGTATTGTAAAACACTAATTTATTATTATCTCTTCCAACACTTATATTGAGATGTTCATTTTATAACATATTATTAACACTTTATAACCCACTTTCTCCTCTGAGATTTTTATTTCTATATTATATGGGTTTTTTCATGGATATTTTTGCTTCCTTTTAATTTTTCTGCAGTTATGAATGCTACCTTTTTTTTTTTAGGTTTTCCTTTTCATGAGTAATCTTCACTTCCTCTAAGCTACTTTTTTCTATTAATCTAGCCTTTTTTTTTTTTTTGAGTTGGAGTCTCACTCTGTCGCCCAGGCTGGAGTGCAGTGGCTGCTCCCGGCCACCGCAACCTCCACCTGCTGGGCTCCGGCAATCCTTCCGCCTCAGCCTTCCAAGTAGCTGGAACTACAGGCGTGCGCTACCACGCCCGGCTAATTTTTTTTTTGATTTATTGTAGAGATGAGGTCTCGCTTGCCCAGGCGGGTCTCGAACCCTCGGGCTCAGGCAATCCACTCACCTCAGCCTCCCAAAGGCGCGGGATTACAGGCTGAGCCACCGAGCCCGGCTTATAATATCTTTCTTTTTTTTTTTTTTTTTTT
>CAUYQG010301814.1:0-12245 GCA_963574415.1 Tarsius wallacei | reverse complement strand
AGCCTGGGTGAAATCTAAATATCCAATTTCTAAAAACTAATACTAAGCATAAGAATAAATTTTATTTTAATACTATAAGAAAGGGATTGGCAGTAGTGGGAAACTGCCAGGGAAGGGGGGGTGGGATTGGCAGTTGAGGGAAACTGCCAGGGAAGGGAGGGGCACACCTCATCAACAAGGGTAACTGCATAATGAACATTTGTATACCTAACCCTGAATTGTAGCCCACATCTTTAAAATAAAAAATTTAAAAGTTTAAAAAAAAGAAAGAAAGAAATCACTAAGTCATTTAATATGAGAATGAATAAATAAACTGTGGTACATTTGGGAAAAAAAAATTTTCTTTCTTATAGACATTTTGATAGATTTTGATAGATTAGTGAGGCTGAGCACTTTTTCATATGTCTGTTGGCTGCTTGTATGTAACAAGACATTTTTAAAAAATCAAGCAAATTACTATTTCCAAAATTTCCAAAGTGAAAAGAGAAGGGGGGGAGGGGAGAGAGGAGCTAGCTTTAAGCAACTATTAGATTACCTCTTTAAAGTGCTGATTTGCTTCCTTCTGTAAGGAGAGGGGAGAAAGGTTAAATGCAGAAAAACTCATTTGGCCACAAATATACAAAAGGAAGTCACTGCAGTCGGTTTAAAAATATCCAGGCCCTTCACAATACTTTAGTCTTTTATTTTTGAAATAATTTTCGATTTAGAGTAAATGTATAAAGATAATACAAAGCGGCTCTGAATGCCCCTCACTTACTATCCTCTGTTGTTAACGTCTTGCGCAATCATGCCAAAATAAAGTAACAATGGTACATTACTATTAAGAAAACTTGGCCGGGCACGGTGGCTCAGCCTGTAATCCCGCACTTTGGGAGGTCGAGGTGAGTGGATTGCCTGAGTCCGCCAGTTCGAGACCTGCCTGGGCAACTTGGCGAGACCTCATCTCTACAATAAATAAAAAAAAAAAAATTAGCCAGGCGTGGTAGCACGTGCCTGTAATTCCGGCTACTTGGAAGGCTGAGGTGGAAGGATCGCCGGAGCCTAGCAGGTCGAGGCTGCGGTGGCTGGGAGCAGCCACTGCACTCCAGTCTGGGTGACAGTGAGACTCCAACTCAAAAAAAAAAAAAGGAAAAAGAAAAAAAAAAAACAACTTGAGGGTGGGCATGGTGGTTCAAGCCTGTAATCCTAGCACTTTGGGGGGCCAAAACAAGAGGATTGCCCGAGCTCAGGGGTTCGAGAGCAATCTGGGTAACTTGAAGAGACCTCGTCTCTACAAAAAAAAAAAAAAGCTAGCTGGGAGTGGTGGGGCATGTCTGTAGTTCTGGCTACTTGGAAGGCTGAGGTGGAAGGATCGCCTGAGCCCAGCAGGTTGAGGCTGCGGTGGCCTGAGCATGCCACTGCACTCCAGCCTGGGTGACACAGCGAGACTCCAACTCAAAAAAAAAAAAAAAAGAAAAAAGGAAACTTGAGACTTTACTCAGATTTCAGTAATTGACTCAGTAATGTCCATTTTCTATTCCAGGATCCATTAAATATACGTTGCATTTAGTGATCAACTGTCTCCTTAGTTTCTTCTGGTCTGTTACAGTACTTCAGTCTTTCCTTATTTTCCATAACATTGACAGTTTTGAGGAATACTGATGAGGTATTTTATACATTATTCCTCAATTTTGGTTTATCTGATTTTTTTTCATGTTTAGACTAGACTGGGTTATAGGTTTTTGAGAATACCACAGGTGAATTGTCCATCTCATCACATCAGGGGATAAGACGTATAATTGATATTAACCTTGATCACCTGACCAAGATAGTATTTGCATGTTTCTCCAGTGTAAAGTTACTGTCCTCCCCACTTTCTATACTCCATTCTTTGGAAGTTAGTCACTAAGTCCAGCTCACACTCACGGGAGGAGGGAAACTTATGGTCATCTCCTAAACAGGGAAGTATTGTGTTAAGCTGAATAATGATCCTCCAAAATATCTAATCCTAATCTCCTGTCAATATTCTACAACAAAAGGAATTTTTGAAGGTGTAATTAAATTGGGGATCTTGAGCAGGGAGAATATCCTGGATTATGTTGGTGGGCCTCAAATAATTAATTACAAGGATCCTTACAAGTGGGAAGTAAGAGCAAAAGTGAGAAAAGGTGATGTGAATATAGAAGCAGAGATTGCAGTGATGTGGCCAGAAGCCAAGAAACAACATAACTTTTATGTTCTGGAAAAGTAGAATGAAGGCAGGATGCAGTTTAGAGTCAATTTTTACACAAAGATATTAAAATTTGGTCAGAATCCCCCAATTTTTGAAAACAGATAGTAAATTTGACATAGAAGGGATTTTTAAAAATTCATCAGATTAGTAAAAACCATGAAAATCAATTATATTTAGTGATGGTGAGACATGTGGACATAAATAGCTGATAGAAATATGAATTAGTCTTTTAAGGAAAGATAATCTGACAATAAGTTTTACAATTTTATTTATTATTATTATTATTATTATTTGAGTTGGAGTCTCCCAGACTTGAGTGCAGTCGCACGCTCCTGGCCACCACAGCCTCGACCTGCTGGGCTCCGGCGATCCTTTCGCCTCAGCCTTCCAAGTAGCTGGAACTACAGGCGTGCACTACCATGCCTGGCTAATTTTTGATTTATTGTGGAGACGATGTCTCTCCAAGTTGCCCAGGTGGATCTTGAACCTACGGGCTCGGGCAATCCACTGGCCTCGGCCTCCCAAAGTGCTGAGATTATAGCTGAGCCACTGAGCCTGACCCATTTTATAATTTTAAATGTGTACATTCTTTGACTAAGCAATTTCAATTTTCAATTTTTTTTTTCTTTTGAGTTGGTGTCTCACTCTGTCACCCAGGCTGGAGGGCAGTGGCACGCTCCTGGCCACTACAGCCTCGATCTGCTGGGCTCCGGTGATCCTTCTGCCTCAGCCTTCCAAGTAGCCGGAACTACAGGTGCATGCTTCCATGGCTGGCTAATTTTTGATTTATTGTAGAGACGAGGTCTCCCCAAGTTGTCAGTGTAGGTCTTGAACCCATGGGCTCGAGCAATCCTCTGGCCTCGGCCTCCCAAAGTACTGGGATTACAGGCTGAGCCACTGAGCCCGGACTCGTTTTTTTTTGGTGGTTGGTCTCATTCTTGTCGCCCAGGCTGGAGTGCAGTGGCATGCTCATGGCCACCACAGCCTCGACCAGCTGGGCTCAGGCAATCCTTCTACCTCAGCCTTCCAAGTAGCTAAAACTACAGAAGCACGCCACCGTGCCTGGCAAGGTTTTATGATTTATTGTAGAAACTAGGTCTCACCAAGTTGCCCAGGCTGGATTCAAACCCCTGGGCTCAGGGAATCCTCTCGTCTTGGCCTCCCAAAGTGCTGGGATTACAGCCTGAGCCACCGCGCTCTGCCTGGATTTTTTTTTTTTAAGAGACAGAGTTTCGCTCTGTTGTCCAGTCTTGTGTGCAGTGGGGCAATCAGAGCTCACTGCAGCCTTGAATTTTGGGCTCAAGCAATCCTCTGCCTCAGCCTTCTGAGTAGCTAGCACTATAGGTGTGCACCACCACACCCAGCTAATTAAAAAATTTTTTTTGTAGAGAGGAGTTCCCGCTATGTTGCCCATGCTGGTTTCAAACTCCTAGCTTCAAGTGATCCTCCTGCCTTGGCTTCACAAAGTGTTGGAATTACAGGCAGGAACCCCTGCACCTGGCCTAGAAATTTGTTTTATAGAAACAAAAGCACAAGTTTGTTAAAATAAAAGTAGAAGGATGCACATTGCAGCATTAAAGAATTATGATGTGGTCTAATTTTGGTTTTAATTTGGCATAAAAAGTTGTTTATAAGTGCTCTACTTGCTTCTGGACATTAATTTCTCTCCAGAGCTAATCCATTAGCAAATCTTACCTCTTTTACCTCCAAAATGTATTCTATATTTGTTCACGCCTGTCTACCTAAATTGTTTCTCCTGGTCAATAAACATAGATCAATCTATTAAAAATTATATAATATCCTTAATTTTGGATATACCATACTTTATTTAAATATACTACCACTGTTTTAAATCTTTTGCTATTATAATTAACAGGTATTATGATAGTATGACTTAGTAACACTATGAATTACAGTAAAGATGTAACGTTACATTTTTAAAAGACTGCATACAGCTACTTGGAAGGCTAAGGCAGAAGGATCGCCTGAACCCAGCAGTTCGAGGCTGCAGTGGCCGTGAGCGTGCTGCTGCCCTCCAGCCTGGGTGACAGAGTGAGACTCCTACTCAAAAAAAAAAAAAAAAAAGACTGCATAAATAAATTCTGAGAAATGTAAACAATATTTATAGTAACTTTTCTTACAATCAGTAGATTACATTGGCTTTTGGTTTTATTGGCAGGGGTGATCAGGTGAAAACTATGCCTGGATCAACACTGAAGGAAACATTTCCAAGCATTATACATATAATTTTAACTTTGTACATTCATTTCTGTCTAAAGTTACTTTCTTTGTTGTAAAATTCAAGGTATACTTTGTAAAGCTTAGTTCTAATGCTACAGAATTCATAGTTATGTAAATGATCAATAAATGTTTAGATCACTCACCATTGCAAACTTGTTATTTTTATTTTCTATAACACAGTGTCTATAATCTTAATAACTTTCCATTTCCACCCTTAGAACTTCTTCAGTTCTATTACTTTTAAGACCAGAGTCATAGACAGCACTTTGGTGATGATTAATTGTCTAGGGGTACTATATTTTGTTTACAAAATTATTTTTTTACTATGTATGTGTATATATGTGTGTGTATACATATATACGTGTATATATGTATATAATTTTTTTTTTTTTTGAGTCGGAGTCTCACTGTCACCCAGGCAGAAGTGCAGTGGCATGCTCACCGCCACCGCAGCCTCGGCCTGCTGGGCTCAGGCGAACCTTCCACCTCATGTATTCTCACTCTCTGTTTATAAGCCCTGGCCACAATACGTCATTTGCACGATGTCTTCCGAGCACACTGTGGACACTAAAGTTATCTGCCATTTTTTCATTCGCTGCTTTGTGATGTCAAGAGAAAAAGCAAGCAAAAACAACAACAACAACAACAACGACAGCAAACCCTCAAGGAATTTCTGAAGAAATCCCTTCATTATTTTGCTCGTCAGAACAATGAGTAACACTGGTAAAACACTCTACAATCTACAAGTACCTCTGTCTGCTTCATGAAACCTCAAGACAAACCTTTGAGGCTCTCAGGATCATACTCACTTGACAGATGAAGATAATGTACATAACAGTTATGGCGTTTCCTGGATCGGAACGATTTCCGAATCGTTCTTCTCATTACACTATCTTACATTATATTATAATTGATTACAACTAATCAAGAACTTTTTCCCCCTTTCTCGAATCCATTTCCTTCGTATCAGCTCCCTTTGGAATGGAAGCCTTTTTCTTTTTGTGCTCCTTGGGGTACCTTCAGGGCATCCCAAATTCACTATACTACCCTTAATTCATGAGTTCTACTAAAGTAGTATCAAGGGACCAAAAACTCACGGGTAAAGTGGTAAGTGTGCACCTAACAGTAGTTGGTAAACAAAAAAAGCACTGTTGTACCCCACGTACACTACCAGTGGGCTATAGCGTGTGTGCTGCGGACGCCGAAAGGAATGGCCACGAACAAGTTTCCTGCCAACACGGAGCGACCTGAAGTGATCTTGTTCAAATTCACGTCTCTCTTGAATTTCCTCTGCGAGCACAAGATGCAAGATCCGTTCTGACAGCCCTCTTTTCTTCTTACAGTTGACGTTGGCCGCACTCTCAAGAACCCCCTGCCCTCTTAAGCCACGGTGCCTCCCTGGTCTCTCTTCTTCCACGGGGTCTTCCAGAGTCGCTCTTTTTTTCTGGACACGCTGGCCCGCTGGACAGGGGCGGGGAGGCGGATCCCAAGCTTCCAAGCCACTGCTACTTACCGGCCTTAGTCAATCACGTGCTCCTCTGCGCTTGTCGCTGCAAAGCTTTAACCTCCGCCAGATCACCCTCCTCAACCGAGCCCCAGCTTCTCCTGACGGCTTCTTGCTGGTATCCGCTCCTGGACGCTCGGCGGGAGGCGCTGTCTATGGCTCCTTCCGAGACCTCAACTCCGGGCGCCCTAAAGCCTCCCTCCGACTTCCCGGGGCCGCGCGCGGCCTTCCTCTGCAGACACCACACCCGGCCACCTCGGATCGCTCAAGCCGGCCCACTCGCCAAGCCGGCGCGCCGGGACCGGCCCCCAAGGGCTTTCGCGGCCTGCGCATGCGGGCTCGGCGGCCGCCACACCGACTCCCTCCGGCCCGCGGCGGCCGTTTGGAGCTCGCTGACAGCTCGGCGACCGGCGGACGCAGCCTTGTCTCGTGCTTCCACGTTATCCTATCAGAGGCGGGGCGGGGCGGCGGGCGCCCCAGCCTATCAGCGCGAACCACGACCCCGGCGATCCCAGTAGGAGAGCGGCCCGGAGGACGGCGATTGGCCGGCCGCGGCGCTCTGGGGCGGAGCGCCGTCCAGGCCCCGCCCACCTCCGCCCTCCTCAGCTCCGCGCCCGCCGCGGCTGAGGCCTGAAGGAGAAGCGACCGCGGGCGGGCGCCGCTGCAGTCTGAGCGCCGGCGCGGGGCTGGTGGGCCACGCACCCTTCCTCCTCCTCGCTCCCCGAGCCCTCGGACATGGTGGCCCCCGGCTCGGTGACCAGCCGGCTGGGCTCGGTGTTCCCCTTTCTGCTGGTCCTGGTGGATCTGCAGTACGAAGGTGCGTCCTGCCTGCCCTGGCCGGGGGAGCGGGGCTCCCGGGCCGGAACCCCCCGGCGCTTCCCCGTCCGCGCCCGGGCGCGAATCTCGTGGCGACCCCGGCCGGGGGGCGGGAGCCGGAAGGGACCGTGCGGCCCGGCCTGGGCCCGAGCCCGCGCCTGGGCGGGGGCCGGCGCCGGGTTCCGGGTTGGTGCGGGGGGCAGCGGAGTCGAGGGGAGCAGCGGGCCGCGGGGCCGGAGCGGGGAGGCGCCGCGTCCGAGGAGGCGGGGGGAGCGGGGCCGCCGGGCGGCGACTTCGGGAGCCGTCCTGGGGCGCGGAGACCCGGACAGCTGTCGGGTCCCGGCCTCGCGGGGGCACCGTCGCGGGGCGCCGGGGGCCGCCGTCGGTCGGCGGCGTCGGCAGGGGGCGTCAGTCGAGGCGACCGAAGGGGACGTCTTCCTCCGGCCGGGCGAGGCGAAGAGGACGCTGCTGACCGCAAGGGAAAAAGTGAGTGGCCGTGGCTTTACGACTCGCTGTTGTGTGTGGGAACGGTTCGGTCGGTGCCTGGAGGAGCCGGCGTGGAAATTCCGGCCCCCGGAGGGCGGGGCGCCGAGTTGGCGGCTTGGCCGGCCCCGGCGCGGTGCCCTTCGCCCTGCGGGGCCGGCCTCGCCGCTCGAGTCGGGAGAGACGGGAGCGCCTCCGTCGCCCTTCAGTCCCCCCGGGCTGGAATGTCGGCTGCCGCCGCGGAAGAGCGGAAGCGGAGGGCTGTCCCATCTCCGAGGTCGGCGGGAGGAGTGGGACTCCCGGCTGGAAGTGCCCCGCGCCGGGAGTGCGCCTCGCCCGGCCGCCGAGGGAGGTGTCGACGCGGGTGGCACGCAGCCCGTGCGGCGATCGGTTCGCGTCCCGCTCGAAGGGGTTGGTTGTCCGGGGAGGTCAGGTCAGGCCTCTGGGTATTCCATTCCGAGGGAGTGAGGAACCCAGGCGGGAGATTGTCTGTGGTGGCGTCCTCCACGTTCTCAACTTTTTAGGTCTCATTCGGGGCAGTGGGTCTTTGTTTCTGTTTTGGTTCCCCTGGTGACCTTTTTCTTTTTTTTAAATCCCAAGTCAGATCATGTAGCGTGACAACGTTGAGGCAGGGGATTTGACAGCGAGACTGCCCCAGGAAATCTGGGGGATTGGAATTTGAAGCCCTGGACCACTTTCATGTGGGTCATGTATTCCAGTTCTCTTGCCTTTTCTAGTGTATGTGTCTGGTTATCATTGATGGTTTATTTTGGGCACTTCAGAGAGTTGGCTGGGCACAGTGGGTCCTGCCTGTAATTTCAGCGCTTGGAGAGGCCAAGGTGGGAGGATTGCTTGAGCCCCGGAGTTTGAGACCATCCTAGGCAAAATAGCGAGACCTTATCCCTACAAAAAATTATAGCATTAGCCGGTCGTGGTGGCATGTGTCTGTAGTCCCAGCTACTTGGCAGGCTGAGACAACAGGATCGCTTGAACTCAGGAATTTGAGGCTGCACTCTGGGCGACAGAGTGAGACCCCGACTTAAAAGGAGAAATAGAGGGAGCGAAAGAGAAAGTTACCTATGTTCTGTTAAATGGCTTTTTTTTTTTTTTTTTGAGTGGTAGTCTCGCTGTGTTGCCCAAGCTGGAGTGCAGTGGCATGCTTATGGCCACAGCAGCCTCAACCTGCTGGGTTCAGGTGGTCCTTCCACCTTAGCCTTCCAAGTAGCTGGGACTACAGGCGCACACCACCATGCCTGGCTAATTTTTTGATTTATTGTAGAGACTAGGTTTCACCAAGTTGCCCAGGCTGGTCTCGAATCCCTGGACTCAGGCAGTCCTCTTGCCTCGGCCTCCCAAAAGTGCTGGGATTACAGACTTGAGCCACCAAGCCCGGCTTTTTTTTTTTTTTTTAAAGTGATGGTTGTGACCACTTTTGTATGGTTTGCTTTTTCTGCTAGCTTGTGGGCCACCTTTGAAAATTACTGTTCTGTGTATGATTCTGTGGGATTCTTAACACATCATTTCTCTCCTGAGGTATTTTCCATAAGAAAACCTCATTAGAGAGCTTTTCTGTATGGGAGGCATTGGTGACATTTCCCAGAGGAGTACCAGAGTGCTGTCTTCCTTAGGATCATTGCCTGTATAAAGCAAGCAGGGACTTGGTATAGGTAATAGAGAAGCAAGGAAAGGAAGGAGCCTTTCTGTAAGCCATCTCTTATTCATGGAAGTATGTGGTATTATTTCTACTTTACAGATCAGGGAACTGAGGTTCCAAGAGTTTTATTAAAGTTCATTTTGTGTGTAGGCAGGAGACAGAAGTTAAGGGGTTGACAGCATCATGTGAGTACAGTCCAAGCATTTATAAGTGGTGGCAGCTAAGAAAAAAAATCAGCCTTTTATTTGTTAGCCACCAGCAGTAGTTAACAAGAAGGTGATTTCCTGGCAGGTTCTCTAACTTGAGTGTGCATCCGAATTCTCATGGAGGTCTTTAAAACAGAGTGCTATATCCCATGGAGGTCTTTTTAAAACAGAGTGCTAGACCCCATTTCCAGAGTTTCTGATTCAGTAGGTCTTGATGGTGCCTGAAAGTTTGCAGTTCTAAAACGATCCCAGGTGATCACGCTTGAGAACCACTGGTGTAGTAAATTATATTATAGAGGAGTTAAATTGTCTACTATGTGTTTAACACTAGATTTGGTGATGGGAATAGAAAGATAAGAAAGAATCTCTGACTTGAATTAGCAAACTTTTAGCCCCTGTTTTCCCAAATAAATTCTGTGTCTGGATTTACTAATCTCAGTTTTCTGGGAGGCATTCAGATGGTGCCATGCTAAGCCTGAGGCTTAATAAAATTATATTAGGATTTTTGTGTAAATAGATTTTTAGCTGCTCTTGTTACACAAAAAGTAACTATTTGACGTTATAGGTATGTTAATTTGCTTTACTATTGTAACCATTTTGCTATCTATATGTATTCCGTAACATCATGTTGTAAATGTCAAATATGCACAATAAAATAAAAAAGAAGGAGAATGCGGATAAGAAGAGTGAATGTGGAAAAAAAGAGTGCCTTGGGTAGAGAATGTTGCCAATAATTAGCTTAGATGGCCTAGTTTCTTTTCTATTTCTGAAATATCTTTGTTTCTTCTAGACTATTCTGTTAATTGTAATTCAGAGACAATGCATGTGTCATGAATTGAAAGGTGACTCTTTTAGCACCCCCTTTTTTTCAAAAGCCTTTGAAAGAGAAGTACTGTGGGCTTGGGCTTGGGTTTGGTGGCTCAGCGGCTCAGCCTGTAATCCCAGCACTTTAGGAGGCCAAGGTGAGTGGATTGCCTGAACCCATAGGTTTGAGACCAGCCCGGGCAACTTGGTGAGACCTCATCTCTACAATAAATCAAAAATTAGCAAGGCGTGGCGCGCACCTGTAGTTCTGGCTACTTGGAGGGCTGAGGCGGAAGGATCGCCTGAGCCCAGCAGGTTGACTCTGGGGTGGCGGTATGTGTGCCACTGCACTCCAGCCTCTGCGACAGAGACTCCAACTCTTAAAAAAAAAAAAAAGAAAGAGAGAAGTCTAATGAATGCACTAGATTAGAAATAGAATTTTTGGAGTAGAAAGAAAACTTTAGTAGTATCTACTTTGGTATTCTCATGTTACAGATAAGGAAGTTATTTCAATTTGTTGCTAACAGTTTGTTCAATTTGGTGATTTGAGTAGGGACACATTCTGGGAACCTTTTTTCTGTTATCATGTTAGTTATCTCTCTTCCTTAACATACTGTCTAGACCCAATTTTTATTAGGTCTTTATTTCTCTGAACAGAGCTGGTTAAACCATATATTTTGGCCATAGGCAAAAGACCAGTTGAAAATCTATACATATAAAAGATTGTGATAATTTTTATTTGCACCTAACCTACTAAAAGTATGTTGTCTTCTAGGATTTTGTAGACATTTAAATATGAAGAGAATAAATAAAGTAGCAAAAATTAATGACTTAAGTAATTTATATAAATTAAGTATTATAGCAGGTAGTAGCATAGCTCGTAGAATTATTTAAAATTCTTTAATAAGATGTGCTATAGCTAGCAGTAGTGTCAAAGTTTTAGTTTACTTGACTAGCATTTGCTGAGAGAGTACTTGGAAATACAAATTTTTTTTTTTTTGAGTTGGAGTCTCACTCTGTCGCCAGACTGGAGTGCAGTAGCACGCTCCCGGCCCCTGCTGCCTCGACCTGCTGGGCTCCGGCGATCCCCGCCTCAGCCTTCCAAGTAGCTGGAACTACAGGCATGCGCTACCATGCTCGGCTAATTTTTTTTGATTTATTGTAGAGATGAGGTCTCGCCAAATTGGCCAGGTGGGTCTTGAACCCACGGGCTCAGGCAATTCACTCACCTTAGCCTCCCAAAGCGCAGGATTACAGGCTGAGCCACCGAGCCTGGCTTACAGTTGTGGGTCAATCTGATGAGTTTGTGTTGTCATTAGGAGTTCTAGAATTTGGGAAAAACTCATTTAATCGGTCAGCAGAGGCTTACACTAACTATGTTGGTGAGGTATACATAGTATAAAACTCAGATTTTGCTTTTGAGTTTATAGAACATGTAGAGATACATGTATAAGACATACGTTTGTGAAGTATCCATGTCATCTTTCCCTATTTTCTCAGTTTAGGTTAGTAGTCTGTCATTGTAGTCAGTTCATTGCAAATGCCCTTTGGTTTCCTTGCCCCTGTAATCTTTTGTTTTACTCATCTGACTAAGCCCAACACTAATTAAATCCAACTTGGCCGACTTGTTTGTTGTTCCTCATAGTTGAACACGGAGGAAAATGGAGACAACCTTGCTGATGAGTCTCATTTTAAGGAAACAATTTCAATCTCAAATGTACATTTGGTACTGCTAGCATTCCTATAATTCCCTAGTAGTCTGTCCTTGAAAATTGACATTTCAGACATTTTCTTCTTTCCTTAAACCTCCAATTTAAACTCCCCTTTACTTTTTTTCTTACATCATTCTTTTTAGAACTTGTCTTTATTGAGAAAATGAAAGCCATCACAAGGCAATATCCTTTTCTTTCTATCTTGAAATTCACTAAGTAACTTACATCTGTAGCCACTCTGCTACTTATCCTCCTATTAAAATGCATACAACATATCCCTTCCCAGGTAAATTCAATTGGTGTACTTATGCCCTGGACTCCATTTACTCTCACTTTCTGATGATGTTGCTCCTATAGTTTTGTCTTAGTCTGTTTGTGCTGCCATAACAAAATACCACAGACTGGGTAATTTTTAAACAAATTTATTTCTCATAGTTCTGGAGGTTAGGAAGTTCAAGACCAAGGTCTGTCCTTAGGTGGCAAAAGGTAGAAAGGCAAAAAGGGCAAATTACCTAGTTTGTTCCTTCCAGCATTCATTCATTCCTTCATTAGGATAGAGCCCTCTTGAGTTACTTACTTCCCAAAAGGTCCTACCTCTTTTTTTTTTTTTTTT
>CAUYQG010301805.1:0-39848 GCA_963574415.1 Tarsius wallacei | reverse complement strand
AAAAAAAAAAAAAAAGAAAGAAAAAGTAACATGCAGATATAGAATATAAGAGCCAGATATAAAAACATCAGAGATTATGAAAATTAAAAATAGTTATTGAAATAAAAATCTCTAAAATCTCTATAAATGCCCACACACATTAAGACAGATGACTTTCAACAAAGGTACAAAGGCCATTGAATGAAGAAAAGATATTCCTCTGAGAAATGATGGTGGAACACTTAAGCATTCATATGCGATAAAATGAACTTTTGATTTCTATCTAGCATGACACAAAAAAACTGTCACAACTGGATTGCAGACCTAAATGTAAAACTTTTAAAAGAAGTCTACACGGCCTTGAATTAGGTAAATTATTTTTTATATATGACACCAAAAGCACGGTTCATAAATAAATGAACTGATGAATTGGATTTCATCACAATTTAAAATACCTACTCTCGGAATGAACTGCTAAGAGAATGAAAAAACATTTATTGTTATTTATTATTTACAAAACAGATAACTAAGAAGATACTTAAATTCAGGATATATAAAGAACTCTCAAAACACATCAATACAAAAATGACACAACAGTAAAAATAAAATAAGTAAAATATTAGAACAGACAATTCAACAAAGAAGAAATACAAGTAGTAAATAAGTACATTGAACATTTTCAACATAATTATGGGGGAGATATAAATTAAAACTACAACAGCATTCTATTATACACCTATTTCAAAGACTAAAATTTAAAAACTGACCATACCAGGTATAGGCAAGGAGGTGGGGAAACTGGAGAGGATGTCAAAAGGTACAATCACTTTGGAAAACAATTGGGCAGCTTTCTCAGTTAAACATACGTCTGTCGTGTGATTTAGATTCAAACTCCTTTCTATTTATCTAAGAGAAATGAAAGCATATGTTCATAGAAAGACTGGTACAGGAATGTCCATGGCAACTTTATATTTAATGACCAAAAATGAAACCAATCCCAAATGGCCATCAGCAGGCGAATATATACACACTACGGTGTATCAGTACAATGAAATACTATTCGGCAATAGGAAGGAACAAACTATTGATACAAACTATAACATGGATGAACCTCAAAATAACTATGGTATGTGAAAGAAGCTAGACAAAAAAAAAAAAGAGCACTTGCTGTACGGTTCTATTTTCAGACATCTCTAGAAAATTAAAGCTAATATAAAATGACAAAACACAGATTGGTGGTTGCCAGGAGCTATGAGGTGCAGGGAGCTGTAGGAGGGAATTTCACAGGGGCGCAAGGGATCATTTGGGGGTGATGCATGTGTTCATTAGCTTGATTGTGGTGATGGTTTCACAGGTGTATACATTTGTCGGAATGTGTTAAATGATCCATTTCAAATATGCACAATATAAAATTATTGTACATAAATGATAGTCCAACAAAGCTCTTTTACAAATGACAAAAGTCACAGGAGACAAGGAAAGATTGAGAAACTGTCACAGTTTAGAGGAGATTAAAGAGACATAATGATTAAATGCAATGTGAGATCTTGGACCTAAAAAAGATATTAGTAGAAAAACTGGCAAAACCCAAATAAAGTCTGCATTTTAGTTTAATAGTGTTGTACCAATGTTAATTTCTTAATTTTGATCATTATACAATATTATGTAAGATGTTAACATTAAGAAAAGCTGGGTGACAGTATGTGGAAACTCTTTATTTTTACAATACTATAAGCCTTAAATAATTTTGAAATAAAAAATATTTTTAATCTATAGAAGGGATAATTCCCAATAGGATAAAGTTAAAGAACTTCCAAACTGGAAAGTATGGCCAAGGAGTTCTCCTAAAGTTGTGTGTATGTTTGTGTGTGTGTGTGTGTGTGTGTGTGTGTGTGTGTGTGTGTGTGTGTGTCTGTGTGTTTATGAATATATATCCATTTCTCTGTGTATGTGTGAGTGTGTGTGTATATATATATCTATCAAGGGTGCCAAAAAAATGTATATACATTGTAAGAGATGTTAAATGTTTGCCATAATCAGAAGTGTCTGATTGATGATAACCACTTTGAGCACCTCTTGTAATTGCATAAGTCAAACATGACTTGTATTTATCTTGTTATTGGTATATAGAGCATATTACAATTTTAATATAGTTTTTTTCTTTCTTAAAATGTGTATACTTTTTTGGCTCATTCTCTCTAGATAGATGATAGATAGATAGATAGATAGATAGATAGATAATATTTAGATTATATGTTATATATAATTTTAGGTTCAAGGGGTATACATGCATACTCGTTATATGGACATATTGTGTAGTGGTAGAGATTGGATCTCAGGTGGCCTATTCCCCAGATTATTGTTTTTAATGAAAAAAAAATGGAATGACATGGAGAATAAATGCAGAAGTATCAACATTAGTTTAGTAGTATTTTCAAAAGACTATAGAAACTATAGAAGAGGCAATAATTTACATAATGATGGTAAAACATCCTCAGAACTTGAGATTAGCATGAGTCTTCAGATAGGACATGTCATCAGATTGCCAAGTAGGAAAGGGTGTTTTAAAAAGCTATACCTTGAGTTTTAGCACTAAAATTTTGGATCATCAAGACTAAAGAGAAAATAAAGCTACCTGAAAGAAAGACAAGTCATCTAGAATGGAAGGAGAATTGGATTTCTACCTAATGTCTCAAAAGCAACATTGGTGACCATAAAACACATAGTGTGATATCTTTAAAGATCTAAGGGGAAATAACTTTAAGCCTAAAATTCTATATCTGGCTGGGTGTGGTGGTGCACACCTGTAATCGCAGCACTTCAGGAGGCTGAGGTGGAGGGTTGCTTGAACTAAGGAGTTCAAGCCCAGCCTAGGCAACATAGTGAGACTCATCTCTACAAAAAAATTTAAAAATTAGCTGGGTTTGATGGCATGTGCCTGTAGTCCCATCTACTCAGGAAGCTGAGGAGGAAGGATTGCCTGAGCCCAGGTGGTTGAGGTTGCAGTGCACCATGATTGTATCATTGCACTCCAACCTGGGTGACAAAGTGAGACCCTCCCCATATATATATATCCAAAAATATGTATATATATAAATATATATATGTAATCATTGGACACTCTTTAATTTCTGGCTTACTTTGCTCAACACAGTCTATGAACGATTTATCAACGCTGTTGCATCTATCAGTAATGCACTGGAGTATGCTGGAGCTGAATCACAAACCTAGCAGTTGTGTACATTTAAGCTCGGGAGTTCTAAAGTCTGGGCAACCTAGCAAGACCCCAACTCCACAAAAAATTTTTCAAAAAAGTAGTTAGGCATGGTGACACACGCCTGTAGTCTCAGCTACTCAGGAGGCTGAAGCAGGAGGATCACTTGAGTCCAGGAGCTCAAGGTTGCCGTAAACTAAGATCATGCCACTGCTCTCCAGCCTGGGTGAAAGAGGAAGACCCTGTCTCTAAAAAATTTTAAAAGTGCAAAGATAAGCATTATAGCAGACTTTTTGTTAGAAACTACACAAGCTAGAAAATTGTGAAATGGTATATAGTGTAATATGTTGTATAAAACAAAAACATCAGTCTAGAATCCTACACACAGCAAAAATATGTTTTCAAAACAAACGCAAAATGAAAACGTTTCAAACAAACAACAGCTTAGAAAATCACCAGCTGACTTGCACTAAAAGAAAAGACAGTCTTCAAATAGATAGAAAATGATATCTGATAGAAATTTATAACGATCCAATGGAGTAATCAACCTCAGAAATGACAAATATGTGAGTAAATATGAAAGACATTTTTCTTTAGAAGATAATTAGCTACTTACAGCGGAATAATAACAAAGAAATAGAGACTACTATCTCCATCTTATAGATGAGGAAACTGAAACATACGGTGGTTAAGTAACTTTCCCAAGGTCACACAAGGGAATAGAACTTATATTTAAACCTAGATAATCCACACATTTGTCCCCTAAATTAAGTAATAAATAAAACATCAAATATTTATACAATGAAATATTATAGACCAATTAAATAAGTATGGTCTCCATGTATTAACATGGATGAATCTTAAAATATTGTTAGGTAAAATTAGTTACAGAAAGATACATATGGTATGAAAACATTTATGCTAAAAACACAGGCAAACACAAAAGCAATATGGGGAATTTCACAAAGGCATATACATTTATGAAATTATTTTTCAAAGTATGAAAAGATTTACACCAAATATAACAGTAATCATTAGTGAAGAGAATTAACAGAATTTGAAGTTGAGAGTGCTGATCAAAGGAGACTTAAATTTTCTGTAATGTCTTAATTTTTTTAACAATTTAAAATATATATATTTTAATATGTATTGGGGTTATATAGAGAGGGGTGTTGACAGGCGAACTTGGGGTCTGCTGTAAGAATTGGAGGGCCTGGCGGGGGTCTCTGGGGTCCTCATGTTGTCTCAGTTCCTTTCTTCATCCAAAAAATAACGGGTTTCTAGGGAAGCCAAATTCCTTGCTTGATTGTGTTCTGGAATCTGGGGTGGGAGTTGCCAACTTGCCAACATAGGCAGAAGGGGTGGCCTCATTCAGAACGCTGGCAGGTCCATCAGTAGTCTTCTACAGCCAGGTTCTGGGGATTGTCTTAATTTTTTAAAGAAAAATGTATTCATGTAAGACAGCTATCAAGGTAAACGTTTGTTACTGGTACTACTGAATCGGTAGCATCAATATTAATAATGATTCCATATAAATTTTGAGATATCATCTTACAACAATCAGACTGGCTATCACTAAAAAGAGGACAGCAGATGTTGATATGATTGTAAAGAAAAGAGAACACTCATTCACTGTGGGTGGGACCGTAAACTAGTTTAATCTCTATGGGAAACAGTATGGAGATTTCTCAAAAAACTAAAAATATCGCCAGGCACAGTGGCTCAAGTCTGTAATCACAGCACTTTGGGAGGCGGAGGTGAGAAGATTGTCTGAGCTCAGGGGTTCGAGACCAGCCTGAGCAACATGGCAAGATCTCATCTCTACAGTAAATCAAAAAAATTAGCCAGGCGTGGTGGCACATGCCTGTGGTTCCAGCTACTTGGAAGGCTGAGGCGGAAGGATCGCCTGAACCCAGTAGGGTCAAGACTGCAGTGGCCATGAGCGTGCCACTGCATTCCAGCCTGGGCAACAGAGTGAGACTCCAACTAAAAAATATATATATATATACCATTTGACCCAGCAATCCCACTGCTGGAGATCTATCCAAAGGAAAATAAATCACTATATAAGAAAGATACCTGTACTCATATGATCATTGCAGCATTATTCACAATAGCAAAATCATGGAATCAACCTAAGTGCCCACCAATGGTTGACTGAATAAAGAAAATGCAATACATGTACACCATGGAATGCTATGCAGCCATAAAAAAGAATGAAATCATGTCTTTTGCAGCAATTTGGATGGAGCTGGAGATCGTCATCCTAAGTGAACAAACTCAGAAATAGACAACCAAACACTCACTCAACTGAGGGAGCTAAATGACCACAAAGATGGAGATAATAGACACTGGGGACCCCAATAAGTGAGGAGGCTAGGAGGAGATTTAGGGTTCAGAAATTACCTACTGGGTACAATGTTTACTCTCTGGGAAACAGGTCACCTGAGACCCAATCTCTGCCACTGCACAATATGTCCATGTAACAAGCATACACTTGTACCCTCTGATTCTAAAATAAATTATAAAAAATATTCATAATGATCATCAATTTTAGTCGTATCAATGACATTATTAGTTCAATAACAAAATCAGCTTGATAGCCCAAAAAGTGGATGATTTAATCTATTATGTACAAATAACTAAAATATTTTTATTTATGTTTCATAGGAGGAACATCTTAAAAGAGACCACTGTTCTTATAAATAAACCTAAACCACAGAAGAGGTCATAATAACTAGCACTTATATATTACTTCAGACATAGTTATCGATATTTCATAGTTTGTGAATATATTCTATCATTTTTTCAGGTTTGTTGAGGTCTAACTAGCAAATAAAATGTAAACATTTAAAAAATTTTTTAATTATAATTAATTTTTTTTTAGAGACAGCATCTTGCTCTGTGGCCCAGTTTGAGTGCCATGAGGGTGATCACAGCTCACTGCAGCCTAAAACTTAGCTAAAACAATTCTCCCACCCCAGTCTCCTGAGTAGCTGGGACTAAAAGTGCATACCACCACACCCAATAATTTTTTATATTTTTTTTGTAGAGACAGGGTCTCGCTATGTTGCCCAGGCTAGCCTCAAACTCCCGGCTTCAACCGATCCTTCCTGCCTCAGCCTCCCAAATTGCTGGGATTACAGGCATGAGCCATTGCACCTGGCCAAAATTTATATATTTATAGTGTACAATGATGTTTTGATATATGTATCTATTATAAAATAATTACCACAATCAAGCTAATTATCATACCTATCACCTCATGTAGTTATCCTTTGTGTGTATGTTTGTGGTAAGAACATTTAGCATCTATTCTTTTAGCAATTTTCAAGTATAATACTTGCTATTAACTATACTGGCCATGCTATACAACAGAACTCCAGAACTTATTCCTTCTGCCAAACTAAAAATTGCACCCTTTAGCCAACATCTCCCTGTCCCAACACTCCCCACCATTCTACTCTCTGCTTCTCTGAGTTTGACTTTTATAGATGCCATAAATAAATGAAATCATGTGGCATCTGCCTCTCCATGCCTGACTTATTTTGCTTAGCCTTATGTCCTCCAGGTCATCCGTGTTGTTATAAATGACAGAATTTTTTTCTTTTTTGAGACTGAACAGTATTTCCTTTTGTATCTATACTACATTTTCTCTATATTCATCCTTCAAGGAAAGCTTAGGTTGATTCTATCATGACAATGCTTGACTATCATGTTAATGCTGCAATAAACAAAAACATGTGGAGATCTCAACATGCTGATCTCGTTTCCTTTGGATATCTACCTAAAGTTGCTGGATTGTATGGTAGTTCAATTTTTTAAAGAACCTTTATGATTAAAAAAAATGTGGTACATATACACAATGGAATATTATGCAGCCATAAAGAAGGATAAACGTGGATGAACTTAGAGGCTAGACTACTGAGTGATCTATTGCAAAAACAAAGACCTGAGTACCACATGTTCTCATGCATAAGCAGACTTGAACAATTATCATAATACTATAAGAAAGAGATTGACAGTAGTGGGAAATTACCAGGAGCGGGGAGCTCACCTCATCAACAAGGATACTTGCATAATGAACATTTTTATATACCTAACCCTGAATTATGTACCTCACATCTTTAAAAAATTTTTTTAAAAAGAACTTTTATATTGTTTTTCATAGTGACCCCACTAATTTATGTTTCTATCATCAGAGCACGAAGGTATCCTTTTTCTCTACATCATCACCAACCCTTGCTGTCTTTCATTTTCTATGATAGTCATCCTAACAGAGGTGAGGTGATATCTTATTGTGGCTTTAATTTGCATTTCCCTGATGATGAACATTTTTAATATATTTGTTGGCCATTTGTACGTCTTCATTTGAGAAATGTTTACTCAGGCTCTATGCCCATTTTTAATTGAGTTATTTGTTGTCTTGCTATTGAGTTATTTGAGATACTTATTATTTTTTATATTAACCTCTGTCCAGATGTATGGTTTCCAGGTTGGCAAACATTTTCTCTCATTTTGTAGGTTATAGCCTTACTCTGGTGTTCTGTTTTGTCTTGTTTGTGCAAAAAGCTTTTAGCATGATGTAATTTCATTTATCTATTTTTGTTTTTGTTGCCTGTACTTTTAGAGTTATATCCAAAAATTATTGTCCAGAACAATGCCAAGAAGTTTTTTTCACAAAAAAAAAAATTTTTTTTTGAGTCAGAGTCTCACTCTGTCACCCAGGCTGGAGTGCAGTGGCTCTCTCATGACCACCCCAGCCTCAACCTGCTGCGCCCAGGCAATCCTTCCACCTCAGCCTTCCAAGTAGCAGGAACTACAGGTGCGCACTACTGCCCCGGCTAATTTTTTGATGTATTGTAGAGACAAGGTCTCACCAAGTTGCCCAGGCTGGTCTCAAACCCCTAGGCTCAGGCAATCCTCTTGCCTCAGCCTCCCAAAGTGCTGGGATTACAGGCTTGAGCCACTGCATCCAGCTCACAAAACTATTAAAAGACAACTATAGCTACAATCATCTGTTAAGAAAAACACATTATTAAAAAAGATATAAATTATGACATCAAAAACATTAAACATGGGTTGGTGGTTTAAAGTATATGCAGTCAAAGTCAAGTTGTTATCAGCTTAAAATAGTCTATTATAACCTTAGGATTTATGCACAAGCTTCATGGTAGCCACAGAGCAAAAACCCATAGTAGATATACAAAACATAAAAAGAAAGGATTCAAAACAAACCACTTCAGAAAATAAGCAAACCATAAAGGAAGACAGCAAGATAGAGAAAAAAGGAGCAAAGGATCTAAAAAAAGAAAGAAAGAAAGAGTAACATGGCAACAGTAAGTCTTTACCTGTAAGTAATTACTTTGAATGTAATGGAGTAAATCCTTCTCAAAAGCCATAGAGTGGCTGGATGGATTTTTTAAAAGATAAGAAAAACAAACAAACAAGATCCAGCCATATGCTGCTTACAAGAAACTAATTTCATTTTAAGGACACAAATAGACTGAAAGTGAAGAGATGGGAGAAGATATTTTGTGCAAATGGAAACCAAAAGATAGAATGAGTAGTATTTGACAAACTAGACTTTAAGTCAAAAACTGTAAAAAGAGACCAAGAAAATTATCATATAATGACAAAGGAGTCAATTCATTAAGATATAACAATGGTAAATATGTATGCACCCAACATCAAAGCACCTAAGTAAATAAAGCAAATATTTCATTATCTGTAGGGAGAGATAGACTACAATAATAGGAAGGCATGTCAGTACCCCACTTTCAACAATAAACAGATCGTCCAATCAGAAAATCAATAAGAAAAACATTGAACTTGAAACATTTTAGACCAAATGAACTTAATCTGTACAACATTTTATTCAAAAGCAACAGGATACATTCTTCTCAAGTGTACATGAAACATTCTCCAGGATAGACCATCTTTTAGTTCATAAATAAGTCTTAACAAACTTAAGAACACTGAAATCATATGAAGTACATTTTCTAACCACAATGGTATAAAACTAGGAACCAATAACAGGAGCAATCTTGGAAAAAATACATATATGTGGAATTGAAATAACATGCTCCTAAACAGCCAATGGGTCAAATAAGAAATTAAAAGGAAAAGATAAAAATATCTCAAGACAAACAAAAATGAAAGTACAACATCTCAAAACATGGAATACAGTCAAAGACATTTTAAGAGGTAACTTTATAGCAACAAACACCTATATCAAAAAAGGATATCTCATATAAACAACCCAACATTATACCTCAAGGAACTAGAAAAAAGAACAAACTAAGCACAAAAACAGCAGAAGAAAGGAAGTAATAACAATCAGAACAGAAATAAATAAAATAGAGACTAGAAAAACAATGAAAAAAATCAATGAAATTAAGAATTGGTTTTTTGAAAAAAAATCAAGAAACCCTTAGTTATACTAAGAAAAAAAGAAAAAAAGACTCAAATAAATAAAATCAGAATGAAAGACGTTACAACTGATACCACAGAAATACAAAGGTTCATAAGAAACTGCTATGAACAATTATATGCCAACAAATTAGATAACCTAGAAGAAATGGATACGTTTCTAGAAAGATATAACCCACCAACTCTAAGTCATAAAGAAATAGAAAATCTGAATAGAACAAGTAAAAAGATTGAACCAGTAACAAAAAGTCTCCCATCAGAGAAAAGTCCGGAACTGGATGGCTTCACAGCTGGATTCTACCGTTTAAAGAAAAACTAATACCAATTCTTCTCCACATTCTTTTAAAAAATGGAAGAGAAGGGGGCAACCCCTTTGGGTTCCCTCCCACTGTGGGAGCCTTTCTGTCCTCTCAATAAATCCTGCTTTCTCAAAAAAACAAGAAAAAAAAAAAGGGGGAAGAGAAGGAAACATTCCCAAACTCATTTTACAAGATCAACTTCACTCTGATACCAAAGCCAGAGAAGGACGTTTCAAGAAAAGAAAATTACAGGTCAATATCCCTGATAAACATAGATGCAAAAGTCCTCAACAAAGTACTAGCAAACCCAATTCAACAATACATTAAAAGCATCGTACTCCTTGATCAAGTAAGATTTATCCCTGAAATGCAAAAGTGGTTCAATATACTCATATCAATAAATATAATACACTCATCAATAGAATGAAGCACAAAAATTATAAAATTATCTCAATAGATGCAGAAAAACATTTGAAAAAATTTAGCATCCTTTTATGTTAAAAACTTTAAGTAAATTAGATATAGAAGGAAAGTACCTCAACATAATAAGAACAAATGTAACAAACCCACAGCTAACATCATAGTCAATAGTGGAAAAGCTTTTAGCTTTTTTTTCAGAAATAAGACCAAACTGCCCACTCTCACCACTTCTATTTAATATTCTATCACTTAAAAGGATAGCCATTTATTCAATATTCAGCAAAACTGTAATGAGAACCAGTCAGAATACCAGGCACTATTATAATACATCAGAATATAGACTTGAAAAAGAAATACACCCAGTTCCTGCCGTCATAAAACTTGGCATCCCAAGGTAAAAGAAAGGATTTTTAATTAGTCATTGGACAAATAGGATAAAGACAGCTCAGAAATAAATCTACACTTGATTTATGATAAAAATTAATATATGGTAAAGATGGTCTTTTCAATAAACTGGGTATGAAAAATATATATCTTGATGTATTTATTTTATACCATATACAAGCATCATTTTTACATGGATAGTAGATCTAAATGTAAAATAATAGGCTTCAAGGGAAAAAACTGAAGAATAAAGTCATTATTTGGGGGCAATCATTTCTTTAATAAGACACAAAAATCCACAAAAGAAAACATTGACAAACTAGACTTCAACAAAATTAAGAAATTCTGATCTTCAGAAGATCCATCAAATGTGCTAAAGACAAGCCAAAGACTAGAAAAAGACATTTTTGTGCGTATATATCCAACAACAGACAAATACAGAGAATGTGTTACAAAAAATAAAAGTTTTAAACTCTAACATATAAATGGCCGTAAAGAGGCAGACCAGTAACAAAGTAGCAAAGACTTGAACAGGAATTTCACAAAAGAAGATATACAAATGTCTGATAAAAACCATTCAACCTCATTAGTAATCATCAAGGATTTGAAATTCTAAAACACAATCAATATACCACTATACACACACCAGAATGACCTAATAAAAAGTCTGGCAGTACCAACCGTTGACAAGAATACAAAATCACTAAAATGGTCATACATTTAAACCAGGGGGAGTTTAAATTAGTACAACCTCCCTAAAAAACTTCTTGACAGTATCTACTAAGGCTGAACATATGCCTGCCCTTTGACCCTGCAACTTCATTCCAAGCTATATCCTGAACAGAAATACATCAATCTTTCAGAATAAAAACAGATACAAGTATACAAAAATGTTCATTGTAGCAGCAGCACTCATAACAGCCAGAAATGAGAAACAACCCAAATGTCAATGAACAATAGAATGCATAAACAAATTTTGGTGTAGTCATTCAAAGAAATGAGAAAGAAAGATCATTATCATATACACCATGAATTTTACAAACATAACATTGAGCCAAAGAAGACCTCCAAAAATACATACTTTATGGCTGTGTTTATGTGAAGTCCAAGAAAATACAAACTAGCCCGTGGTGCTAGAAGTTAAGATAGTGGTTACCTTGAAAGAGGTGTTACTGGAAGAGGACATAAAGGAGTTTCTGTGGTGCCAGTAATAATCTATTTCTTGATCTGGGTGGGTGGTAACATGGGTGTGCTCATTTCATGAAAATTCATCAAGACACATACTCATGATCTGCAAACATTTTTCTATGATGTTGTGCTTAATTAAGTTTATTTACATTCAAAAATGTCAGTAATTAGAAGTCTGATGAGAGTTCTGGAAAACTAGCAGGATGATGTACAAATGTGTCATGGAATACAGATAAAGTCAAGACAGGCGTCCTAAAGGACATACTACTTAAATTGAACTATAGGATTAACCAGGAAAGAAAGTAAGTGTGGCACGGAATGGGGAGGTAAAAACGAGGGAGACTTTTCTAGGGAAGAAAGAATCTGAGCAAAAGCCTGGAAGCACAAAAGAGCACAACTCATTCAAAATACTGAAAGAAGACTTCTGTAAGCAAACAAGGCCAGGGCAGGAGTGGCAAGAAATGAGGCTGGAGAAGTGGGCAGGGTCCAGATCAGGTAAAGCCTTCCACACCATATCAAAAGTGTCGAATTGCATCTTAAATGCAACAGAAAGATATAGATTAGCTTTTAGCATGAGACTACCATGACCTAGGTCTTAATGATTCAAAGAGGGCTACAGCATGGAGAATTGATTAGAGAATAGATTAGACTGGAGTTGGAGAGATTGTTTAGGAGATTGTCGGGGTAACTCAGGTAAGAGAAGATAATGGATTCCATGAGCTTGTATAGAGGGATTAGAGAGAAAGAAATGTGGGATGTGCATTGATGATAAGATGTAAGGTATGAAGGAGAGGTTCAAGTCAGGGAGGTTTCCCAGGGGTCTTCTCGAACAGTTGAGCGGATGATGATGCCAGTTACTGAGATAAGGAACCCTGCAGAATGATTAGATCAAAGCAAGAGAATGTACAACATGTCCATTTTGTACATGTTGAGTTTGAGATGTCTCCAGGACAACGAAGAGGAGGTCTCAAGCAGGCAGTTGGATACATAGGTCTCAAATTCAAGAAAGAGGCCTGAATTGAGGCCATAGGTCATTAGCAATTCTGCTTCTTTTTTTTTTTTTTTTTTTTTTTTTTTTTGAGTTGGAGTCTCACTCTGTCGCCCAGACTGGAGTGCAGTGGCTGCTCCCGGCTACCGCAGCCTGGACCTGGGCTCCGGCGATCCTTCCACCTCAGCCTTCCAAGTAGCCGGAATTACAGGCATGCACTACCACGCCCAGCTGATTTTTTTATTTATTGTAGAGATGAGGTCTCGCCAAGTTGCCCAGGCGGGTCTCGAACCCACGGGCTCAGGCAATCCACTCACCTCAGCCTCCCCAAGCGCGGGATGACAGGCTGAGCCACCGAGTCTGACTAGCAATTCTACTTCGTATTGGTAACAGAATGTGTGGCTGGATAATCTTTTCCAAAATTAGCATATACGTTGGAATTCCTCCAGACTTGTTTTTTCACTCCATAACTTGCCTCCACTCAGGCAACAAGTCTTTGCCATGAGAGGTTAATTGCATTTTTAAAAGGGAACAAAAATTCTAGATGACTAAGTTAAACCTTTGAAAAATTTGAGGCCCAAAATTCACATCATGAACAACAGATTCAAAAGAATACATCATCAGTCAGAATTAGTTTTCATGCCCCAGGAAAGATTAAAGCGTTTGGAGTATAAGATAGGAAAGAGTTGAGGAAGTGACAAAATCTAGACTTAGGTTGTTTCTTTGATAAGAGGCCTTATTCCTCACTCTCTACCCCTCCCTATGCTGGTCTGAGTCTTGGAAGGAGGGAAAAATAACAGAAACCCTAGATGTAATAAAAGACTAAATATCACAGGAAGCTGCTCCAGTTCCCACATGGAGCCCAGGAAGATGGCAGGCTGTTCAGAGCAGCCATAATAGAGCACAGGGTAACTAAACAGGCCTGCCCCAGATAGCCTGAGTTTTCCATGCTCCAGTGAGGCATGAAAAATCACAGAAGTTTCTAAGACCGAAGAAAACTGGATTCTAGAGTCCTCTTGGTCAATATGAGAAAAACAAGAGAAAGCCATTTCAATGGGTGAATGACCAAAGAGCAGATGGGAACAAGGATACATCAGACAACATAAAAGTCACATTACAATCCCATTACCTTGCCCCAAATTTACACAACGTATCGGTTATCTCTTGCTTTAAAAATGCTGCACAACAAAGCATCCCAAAACTCAGTGTTTTAAAATAATAACTACTCTCACTCATAAGTGAACCCTGAACATTTACCTTACTACTATAAGAAAGGGATTGGCAGTGACCGGAAACTGCCTGGGGGGTTAGGGAGGGGCAGCACATACCATTAATAAGGGTACCTGGTCTCAAATCAGGCAAAGTGGAGACCAAAGGCAGACCCAAACTTTACCGGACAATGACCACTTGTATACCTAATCCTGAATTGTACCCTACATCCTTAAAATAAAATAAATTTTTAAAAATAATAATTACTACTACTAATAAAATAATAACTCAGTGTGTGTGTCTGCAGGTCAGCTGAGAGTTGGGTGACCTGGGTTGCTGTCCCTGAAGGTAAGTTCTGCTATACATGTCTCTCATCCTTTTTCTGGTACTAGTGGACTAGTTCAAGCTTACTCTTTTCGTGGTGCCAGTAAGGCAGGACAGCTAGAATAGCTTAGATATAGATAGATACGTTTCATACAAGTAGGCATAGCTTTGGTAATTAGGAAACCAGATGGTCAGACATCTGGTCATCATTTTATCAGGACATAACTTTCTTGAACAATACCTGCACTGACCAGGCACATCAGACCCAACTTTGAAATGAGGGGCAGCTGGCACAGCCAATCACAAAGACCATATGCAAAGGCAATAAATAGGGAGTTACCAGAGACACAGAAACACAGCACTCCAAGAGAAAACTTAATTAAACAGTAACTTTTTCTATTATCACAGAAGTTCCTCGTGACACAAGTCAGTTTAGCAGTGGAATAATAAGAACTGAAACTTGTGATCATTAGCTTGTTGTAATCTCATAGCCCACACATCTTAACTTAGAAAATAGGTTGCTCAGTCATCATTTTAGACAATATCCTCATATAAAGCTTTCTGCTGACAGCAAGCCTGTGTCTTTTCCCTTAAGGCATCCGCATTCTCTCTTTAATGTGTCCTTTTCTCTTTTTCTTTTCTCTAATAAACTGTACTTTAAAACTGTCTCTGAAACTTTTTTCTGTGATGAAGCCAAGGACCCACAGAGTAACTACATCCCACCCTACCTGTTATCACCAGTAAAGGCACAAAAGTGAGAACATCTAACTATGCTTATGTGTTTCAAACCTCTGACCACATCACGCCTCCTAATAACTCACCAACTAAAGCAAGTCCCATACTGAGCCAGAGGAAGACTCAGGATAGTCTTATTCAAAGTTATCCAGCAAAGAGAATGGCGAATAATTGGAGCCATTAATTCTGTCCCTACCACATCCAAAAACTTAGATTAAATCCCCGGAAGAAGGGGAAGAAAAGCAGTAATAGAAAAATAAAATCACATTGCTTGCACATCTAGAATTTGGAACTGTGATTCCCATCTGTGACAGAACTATGACAAAATGCAGAGAATCCAAAGAAATAATTCCTTTCTGACATCCAAAAATGGCATTACAAATAAGGTGACATTTGATCTGTGCTATGAAAGATATGTAGAACTTCGAACAACAAACAGGCTGACATAAAGCAAAGAATCATGAAAATTATTTTTTGAAATGGCAAAGACTTCTGTGGCTGGTTCATAGGACACTTGGAGCAGAGCAATTGTCTTCAGACTCCCATGGGAGCCATGGGAAGCCTTGGCGGCTTTCTTACCTTTCCACTTTTTCTTTGCTCAGAAAGGAGGATGAGGATGATGAGGCGCATGACCTAAGTGAAGAACCAAAAGCCAGGAGCTGTGTTAGAGGAGGAAGGGGAGTGTGTTGGTGGGAGTCGCTAGGGGAGGTCTGGAAAGGATAATTCATTCCAAACTCAAAAGCAGAACAAGAGAAGATGCAGCAGAAGCCGAGAGAGAAACCTCACCGGGAAAAGATTTGAGAAAATTCTTAGGAAGACTTGTTTAACCCTAATTTCTGTGACTTTCCTAATGAGGATGTGGTAGGAATCATTTCAGAGGTCATCAGAGAACGATGTATCTTAAATCTCAGATATAAGCCAGATGAAAACAGACATCCTACTTGAGTGGTGTTTTAGTGACACAAAGGCTAAGAAGGGAAAGAAAAAAAAGAAACAATTTGCATAGTAACGACTCTATCATGACTTAAAGCTGCACAGAATTTTCAGAACCCTGACAACCACCAAATCAGGAATTCAAACCACACCCTGGCTGGGATTTCTTTTGTTAAAAAGAAAAACTGAAGATCTCTGAGGTTAGTTAACAGGCAGTAAAAATCAATAGCCCTGACTCCTCTCTAACCACTGGAATATTTACCATGTGGACCCACACCTACCTCCGATGTTGCCAAAACCCCCAAGGAAGTACCATGACTAAGATCCGTGTCTTTCTCTGGGTATCATTTCCACAAAAGGCTTCTTATATCTCTTCCCTGGCATTTCACAATATAGATTAAATATATATATAAGGATTGTCAGTAGTGGGAAATTGCTGGTGGAGGAGTTGGGGGAGGGGCGGGAATGGCAGTAGTGGGATTCTACCGGGGGAGGAGGGAGCACACCTCATCAACAAGGGTACCTGCATAATGAACATTTGTATACTTAACCCTGAATTGTATCCCCAAAATAAAAAATAAATAAAGTAAAATATATAGATAGATAGATGATATAGATATAGATATGCCTGAGAAAAGGCCAAGTATAAAGAAGAATTTGACTTTGGCATCTCTTTAAAAGGTCCCGCTTACATCCGTAGCCCATGTAAGGCTTATTGTTGAAATCAACACCATAAAAAAGATACAGCTTCAGCTTCTATAAAAGACTAAACCATAAGCAAAAGCATTGATGAAACAGATACATAATAATAGTAGCTAATAATTTTTGAGCGCCTACTGTGTACCAGAAGTGGTACTGAGAATTCTACACATGACTCCTAAGATCTTAACAATGATTTCATGGAGTATTTTTATTATCCCCATTTTATAGATGAGAATGCTGAAGCATAAGGAGGTTATGTAACTTCCACAAGGTCAACGTAAGAAAGTAACAAGGTCAGGATTCAGTCCCAACAGTCTCACTCCAGGGCCAATAATGTTTATGTGCTACATTCACTGACTCAGAGAAGAAATTAAAAATGACGTCACTCTTATATAAAATTTCAAGAGAATAGAAAAAGAGAGAACATTTCCCAACTCATTTTATGAGACCAGAATATCCTTTACCTAAAATCTGACAAGGATATAACATAAAAGGAAAATTACAAGCCAATGTCTCTTGGGAAGAAAGAAGAAAAAAATGGTATACAAAATACCAGCAAATTGATTTCAGAGATTTCTTATAAATAAATAAGAAACAGATAACCCAATAGAAAAATGAGATTTCATAAAAGATGATATCCAAGTGGTAAAAAACAGAAACAAAAAACATATTTGTAAAGTGTTTGATGTTATTAGTCATCAGGGAAAGGCAAATTAAAGCCACAACATGTCCACCAGAATGGCTAAAAGCAAAAAGACTGACAAGACCAGGAGTTGGTGAGGACATAAAACAAGAGGAATTCTTGGTACAATCACTCTGTAGAAGAGTCTAGGAGTATCTACCAAAAGTGAACCTATGAACGAGAAATTCTTCTCAACAGAAATTCACATATGTGCACCAAAAGACATTTACAAAAATCTTCATAGCACTTTTACTCATAAGGGCCAAAAACTGGAAACAACCTAAATATCTGTTAACAGTAGAATGGAAAAATTGTGGCATATTTATACCATGGAATGCTATACAGCAATAAAAGCAAACTACTTATATATGCTATTATTTGAATAAATCTCACATATTATAATGTTGAGCAAGGAAAAAGCCAACACAAAATTGGATATACCTTGTGATTCCATTTATAAATTGTCCTAAAATAGGAAAAATAAATCTTTGGTGATAGAAGTCGAGACGATGCTTATTCTCTAGGAAGTGGTTGTAGTGACTGCTAAGAGAAAATGAATGGTGCTAGGAACTCTTTATTTCTCAATCTGGGCACTGGCTACATAGACGTGTTTGTTGGATGTTTTGAGTGTAGTTCCAGAAGTAGTAACATCTTGGTGAGAGAGCGAAAGTAATCAGAATTCAAAACATACCTTAAGTGAAAGTGGTTTAATCAGATGAGAGGAGACAGTATGCAGACTCAACTTCCAAATCGACTAAGCATTAATTGCATCACTTATTAGTATCAAAAATATCCCTGGAACAAATGCTAAGTTCTGAGAATAAGACGATCAAAAGACAAACTTCATGTCACAAATTGTTTAGAGTCAAACTGAAAGAGAGGTGGAAATAGAAACTATTTCAAAACAAAGTGTGCTGTCATGGAATTGTGCAAATTGTTTTGAGAGCTTACAGGAGCCTGGGAAGGCTCTCCAGAGTGGCAACTCTTAAACCTAATAAGAGTTTTTCAGGGGAAAAGCCTACATCGGAGTGGGAGAGGTAGAGTGTCAAGGAAGAGGTATTTAAATCAAAACTGACAGCATTTGCAAAAGAGGACTCTGAGAAAAAACATTGTGAATTATAGGAACATTGGGTAGGTAGGTTTGGCCAGAGAATATTGCAAGACAGAGAATATTGGGAGGTAAGCCTGGGCAGGTAAGGGCCCCTTATTCCACACTGGATTTTTATTCTGTGGGACATTGAAGCTATTAAATAATTGTTATTTAACCCAATATGAAGTGTAGGTAAAAGGAAGGTTAAGACTGGAGCTGCAAGATTACTAGGAAGTGTTCATAGAAATTCAGGTATAAGGCTGGACGTGGTGGCTCACACTTGTAACTTTGGGAGGTAGAGGTGGGAGGATTGCCTGAGACCAAGAGTTCAAGACCAGGCTGGACAACTTGGTGAGACCTCATCTCTATGATTTAAAAAAAAAAAAAAAGGATTGAGGCAGAAGGATGGCCTGAGCCCAGCAGGTCAAGGCCATGGTAGCCATGAGCATACTATCGTACTTCAGCCTGGACAACAGAGTGACAACTTGACTCAAAAAAACAAGAAAAGAAAAAGAAATTCAGGTATATGGCATATAACAACAAACATTTACTTCTTACTTTTGCGTCTGTGGGTCAACTGTGTCTGGTTTTAGCTCAACTAGGCTGGCCTTGCTTGGCTTGGTTCCAGATTAAAGACAGATCCATGTGTGCTCCCTGGGTCTTGCATTTCAGGAGCCAGGATGAAGAAGAGATGTCTCTGTTCTTCTGTTGGTAGATGGCAAGAGTGCAGGTGGGGTGGGCAGACGTCCCTGCTCAGAGCTAGCACATTATCCCTTCTGCCCACACCACGGACCAAAGTCACACAAATTACATATAAGGTGGACTCTCTACCCATAGCGTGAGGAAGAAGAGAGTGAATATTTACTGAACATATTAGCTCAATCTGCCACACCAGAAAAAGCTTACAAACACCTAAACCTAAGACAGACAGAGTAGGAATAGGCAAGAAGAAATCTAAAAACTGAGACTGTAGCCAGATTCTGGTATCAAAGCTATTCACTTGGCCTAGGCAGAGATGGACTAGAAGAAATTTGGCAATTAAACCAGAAGTTTTAACTCAGGGAAGTGCCTAATTAGAGTTGGATAGCCCATCAGGATCAGTTCACTGATTTTAAAACATTAGCCTAAGATGAGAAATTCAAGGACAATGCCTCTCAAAGAGAGACAGAGAAAAGAATTAAAATGAGTAGTAACAGTCTTGAGCTTATCTCAGTTATTGAGGCAATGAGCATCTTAGAGCTCTCAAAAGGCAGCCCAGAATGGAGAAAGGAGACAGTAGACGTCGGAGGAGAGGGAGAGTTTTGGCTGGTCCAAGGAGTGAAGTGGATATTGGAACCATGGTGAATTATGGAACAGGAGAGAGCTTCAGAGAGAAGATGGCAAAGTCAGTTTGGTTTGGGTTTTAGATTTGAGTAGGTGGACATACCTACTAGTAAGTTAACTATTGGACTGTAGGGCATTCCTTTGTCTTTCAAACTGTGTCACATCAGACAATGCCCTCTCCTTCCTCTCCCACATGTGCAAAGTTTTAAGTTTTCATGATTGTGTATACTGCCAATGTTGTCTTCCTTCTCTGAGCTGCTTGCTTGCATTCAGAATTAGCATGCTTCCCTTAATGTTTATCATTTGTTCCACATATACACGTGCATACATGTACACACACACACATACACACACACACACTCACACACACTAACCTGCCTCCATAAAAAAACTGCAAATTCCATGATAACAAAAGGTATATCTTTAGTATCTTCTACAGAACTTAGCACAGTACTAGGCAAATTTTAAAACCTAAATTAAAAAACTAACAACTTCATTGGTTGATTAACCACTTTAGTGAAGAGTAGTCAGTTTCTGTCATGCTAAGTAATAGAATAACATCACTGTAAAGATCATTTTAAAAGGTTTTTTTTTTTTTTTACTTATTTGGAGAGCGCATCCCACAAGTTGTTTTTAAAAAATGGCACATTTATGACTCGGTTTTAAATTTTAAGACAATTATTAATATTAAATCACTTAACTCCTGTTGTGTATCTCCATGGCTATATCTTTGTTCAAGATACAATTGTTGGAATTTTAACCCAGACGCATACTGAGTGGTAGACAAAATTAAATGATTTTGTCTGGGCCAGGCTTGGTGGCTCAGTCTGTAATCCCAGCACTTTGGGAGGCCGAGATGAGTGGATTGCCTGAACCCGTGGGTTCGAGACCCGCCCGGGCAACTTGGCAAGACCTCGTCTCTACAATAAATAAAAAATTAGCTGGGCGTGGTAGCGCGCCTGTAGTTCCGGCTACTTGGAAGGCTGAGGAGGAAGGATAGCCGGAGCCCAGCAGGTCGAGGTTGCGGTGGCTGGGAGCGGCCACTGCACTCCAGTCTAGGCGACAGAGTGAGATTCCAACTCAAAAAAAAAAAATGATTTTGTCTGGCTTTAAAATTAAACCATAGTAATCAATGGTCAACAGTATCAAGAATTCAAAGGTTTGGATGGTCAATTATTGTGACTTCTTTCCAAGCAGACACCAAACAAAAGAAATAATACACATAGATCAGATGCCATTGCTTATGGCTATCATCTCAGCATTTTGGAAGATGAGGAGGAAGGACTGCTTGGGCCTGGTAGTTCAAGACCAGCCTCGGCAACATAATGAGAACCCATCAAAAAAATCAGCCAGGGCCGGGCTTGGTGGCTCAACCTGTAATCCCGTGCTTTGGGAGACTAAGTGAGTGGATTGCCTGAGCCCACGGGTTTGAGACCCGCCTGGGCAACTTGGCGAGACCTCATCTCTACAATAAATCAAAAAATTAGCTGGGCGTGGTAGCACGCGCCTGTAGTTCCAGTTACTTGGAAGGCTGAGGAGGAAGGATCGCTGGAGCCCAGCAGGTCGAGGCTGCGGTGGCCGGGAGTGGCCATTACACTCCACTCTGGGCGACGGAGTGAGGCTCCAACTCAAACAAAACAAAGCAAAACAAAAAAATCAGCCAGGTGTGGTGGCACATGCCTGTAGTCCCAGCTACTCAGGAGACTGAGGCAGAAGGATTACCTAAGTCTAGGATGTGGAGGCTGTGATGATCGTGGCACTGCACTCAAACCTGGTGATGGAGTGAGACTCTCAACTCAAAAAAAAATAAAGAAAGAAGGAATACAAGTAATAAATGTCAAAACACCAAAAACACCTACATATTTTCTTTAAAAGAAATTACAATTCTTTACATCCTATACATCTGAATCACTGTCCATTTTATAAGAGAGGGGATGCATAGAGTGAGTGGTAAGCTCAGCCTGACACCATTTGTTCTGGAGGCGGGAACAGAAGACTCTCTGACTTCCAGACTGCAGCTCCAAGACCCACTGAGGACAAACTCCTGACCAGCTGCTTGATCCCAGCAGGGCATGAATGCAAGATACAGTCGGGGCAGCTAAAATTAAAGGGAATGTTTTTAAATCTTAGTTCCTTTTTTAAAGGTAGGCTTTGAAAAAAATTCATTTTGTGAGGTATTCCATGGGGACCAGGCAAACTGCTCTTAGCAATTTAACATAAATTAAAAATCATTTAAGCAGACCTCTATTCAACTCTTGCCAACTGCACATTTATTTTTCTGGTCAAGGAGGCTTTGCTGTTGCAAATGAAGGGGAAATGAAGGCATTAGAGCTTGGGCATATCAGTGAGGGGGGAAAAGTGAATGTGGATGTTGGATTAAGTTGCTCTCATGGCTGCAATTCCATTTATCTGGGCAAGGGATTTGCCCCCCACCCCCAAGTTACTCTTTAAAACATTCTCTGAAAACTTAAGGCGCTGTGTAGAATCCAGAGTTGCTGCAGGTGTTTCTTAAAAGCTCGTTAACCCCCCAGAGAACTATGAAAATCAAACAGCTTCAGACCTAATGAGGGCTTGGAGAGCATGGTGGTCAGTGGGAAGAACTAAACAGGTTGGGAGCTGTTTCCACTGCACCTGTATTGAGAGGTGGGTGACCTCCAGGAAGCCAGTGAGCTTAGCTCCATTTTAGACAAGGGACCGAAAGAGTGGGGGATGGAAACGGGGAAATGAAGGATAAAACATCACTTGCTAATTCTAAACATATGTAGCCTGCACATTGGTGAGCAGGGGTTGGCAGAGGGTATAAAACAAAATCTTGCTGCACTGCTTTCCTCAGTGACAGTTATGTGTGTTGATTTTTCCACAGGCACCAAGCTTTTGGAGTCTCCATTTTCCTAATTCTGAAACAACAGAGGGCAGTCAGTCATCTCTCGTCTGAATGCAACACTTGACATCCATGTTTTCATACAGAGAAGATCATTCTCTGCGGGCCTGCAAAACATCAGTCTCACTCAGGCCTACAGAGTAGAGACATTTATATATATCCACAGTCTGGTGGATTCAAAGAACACAGACTACACCTCTTCCTTTCTTTCTTGGCGTCCTCCATTTCCCAAAAGCACACCCAGCATCTCAGTCGAATATGGCACACGAGGGTCCTCCCCACCCATTTTCTCCTATTAATAGAACGTGGCAAAGGAAAAATCCCATGAATGTCAACAGCTAACTCAATTAAAGATGGCCCACCTGGAGTCAACATCAATCAGGAGTCTCTTCTGTCGGAAGGTGGAAGGGAAGCTGGGAAGGGATGTTACCTGTTACCATGTCAAGGAACGTGAGAATAACATGAACCAGAAGGTTCCTGGAACTGAGACGACAAAGAGCATCCTGTGATAACTAACATAGCCCATAGCTTCTTTATCACTGTGCTTAAGCTAGGACTCCTGAGAAATAAAGCAAATTTTATTCTTTTTTTTTTTTTAATTTCAGCCATTATTTATTCAAATACTTTTTTTCTGCTCAATTGCTCTCCATTCTTTTCATGACTTCAACTACATGACTGTTTGCTACTGTACCACAGGCCACTGAGACTATTTCATTTTTTTCTCCATTTTTCTCTTTGTGGTTTAATTTGGATGATTGACATTGAGCAATTTTCATATTCAATGATTTTTTTCTTCTACTGAATTTTATTCTTTCTGATGGTTCAAGTACTTCCTGTAGCACAATCTTTATTCATTAAAAATGAGCTTTAAAGGAACACATGGTCTTACTTCTCCCTACCCTTCTCCTGCAGAATCTTGCTCTGGTAGGCTATGAGAGAACCCAACTGTGATCCTATTTAAAGTATTATACACTTTGAAGGGACAAGGCTGAAATAGTGTCCCATCTGAGCAGTTTGTAAGCTACTTGATGCTGAGTGACCTCGACATCACCTCAATATTTAGTATAATACCGATCAATGTCTGTGGATGTACTTCAATTGGTACCAACAAATATTTATTGAGAATTGACATTGTCCAAAATATGAGGGGGGGACCCCAAAAAAACCCAGAAGTTATTTATAAAAAATTATGTATTTATTTTTACATGTTTAAACTTCAGTCACCAAAAAAACACTCTCCTTTTCCACTGTTCAAAACAGTTTTTGAGCTCATCAATTTTTATGCTTTTTAGTGCTTCTGCCATTTTTTGGTTTCACCTCTTCCACATTGGCAAAACCTTTCCCTTTGAGGATTTTTTTTCATCTGGGGAAACAAAAAAAGTCACTTGGGTTGAGAGCCAGTGGGTAGGGAGGTGGAACATGGGGTCATGCCGTTTTGGGTCAAAAGCTGCTGAACACTCAGTGCAATATGGACAGGGGTACTCGTAAATCACCCATCATAAAGCAGATAAATGCATTGAAAGAATCTCAAAAAAAAATTCACTGAAGTCAAACGCTGCATTTCACAACAACTCTAGCTGGTACACGGATGATGATGGGCTCCTAGAACACTTAACTTGTAAGGAAAACCTGTACTAAAAGGTTTTAGTACCCCCCAAAAAATAATTCTGGGATTTTGGAGGTTCTCTTCTTGTACTTAATTAGTATTACTAGGTATATAAAAGTGACTACGAAATGATCCCTTTTCTCAAGATCTTCCTACAGTAGGAAGTGATTAGCGATATAGAAATATGATGCCAGGTAAAACAAGAGAACTATCACGAGAAAAGTACAAACCACAAAAGAATGTTCATAGAGGGAGGAAGTCTTTCTTTCTGGACGTATTCATACATGATAACCAGAGGGAAAGGTTTTTGAGTTAACCCTGACAGATCAATTGGATTTCAATAGGCAAAGCTGAAAAGTAAATGTCTTAGTATGCTGTGAGTACAGAGAAGGAATGATCAGAGATCCACCAGTGGTCCTGTTTGGCTGAGAAAGAGGATATAAAAGGAACAGTGAGTGTTAAGTCTGGAAGGGTAGATTCAGTCTGGCAGTGTTTTTTCAAGCTGCAGGTTATGAATGTGTAAATTCCAGAATAGAATACAGAGTTGCTCACAAGAAAATGAGAATCAGATTGATATTCATTTTCATCATCAACACTGGATGCTAGAAGACAACAGCAGGGAAAAAGGAAGAAAAAAGGGGGAAAAATGGAGACTATGTGTAATGGAAACAATAAAGTCAAATATATTATTAATCATAATATTGAAAGCAAGCAATACCCAGATTGAAGAAATAGGAAAAAGTTATATGTATCAGTTATATGACACAAAACGATTACTAATAAAGAGCTAGAACAGGCCTGGCTCGGTGGCTTAGCCTGTAATCCCAGCACTTTGGGAGACCAAGGCGAGTGGACTGGGTGAACCCGCGGGTTCCCTACAATAAATCAAAAAATTAGCCAGGCGTGGTAGCAAATGCCTATAGTTCCAGCTACTTGGAAGACTGAGGCAGCAGGATCACCGGAGCCCAGCAGGTCAAGGCTGGAGTGGCCGTGAGTGTGCCACTGCACACCAGCCTGGGTGACAGAGTGAGACTCCAACTCAAAAAAAAAAAAAAAAAAAAAAGCTAGGACAATATACTAGAAAATCTACTTTTTAAAAGCTAGAGAGTTCACATTAATATCAGAAAAAAAACAGAAAAACAATTAATAGAATTAAGAGGAATATCTGTTGATATTGACATAAGTTACATTGATATACTTGCAGAATCAACCAAAGAAGCATATTCAGATCAAAACCTGCACTTCTGGAGGGGACGATAAGAAAGATGCTGAAAATAAAGCATCAACTCAAGACACTAGAGAGATAGTGAGAAAAAGAGAGAGAATAGTCAAACAAGCCTAAATGGACTTAAAAGGATAAGAGTAGAAAACAAAAACGAATAGATGATTAATAAAATGACAAGCTAGCTCTTTAATAAGAGTTCTTTAAAAAGAACAATGAAATAAACAGACTTTATCAAATGTGATCAGGATAAAAGAAAGAGGACTCAACCAACATTAGGACTATTTAAAAAAAGATGGAAAATGTTCAAATCATAAATAAATCAAATCAAGTATATACCAAACAGATTTAAAAATTAATTGAAAAAGATGATTTAGTGGGAAAAACTGACTAATCAAAATTGACTCCAAAAAGGAACTGAAACAATGAAAAGACCAATAGTCATAAAATAAATTAAGAGGAAATCAAAACCCAAGAAAGGGCACAATGCCCAGACAATCTTATGGGTACACTGTATTAAACCTTCAAAGAACAGATAATTCCGGTATTATTTACACTGTTACAGAACATAGAAAAAGTTGGAAAGTTTTCAGTTTATTCTACAAATATAGCGTAACACAATCGTAACCAGATACAAATAGAAAGAAATCCACAAAAAAAGAAATCCAAAGACAAATAGAGGTAAAAATCTCCCCCCAAATATTGGAAAATTTAACTCAGTAGTACATTAAAAGAACTACAACATGTACTAGGAGTCTTGTTTACAGAAATGCTAGGATAGGTTAGCATTGGTCTGTCTTTTTGTGTAATTCACTACACTAAGAGCTAAAAAGAGAAAAATTATACCATTATCTCAATACATAAGAAAAGGCACTTGCTAAAATATAATGATCATTCCTGGCAACTTGACAGAAGATACTACCAGATATATATTTAATGCTCTGATGAATCGTAAAGACTATTCTTGTTAAAGTTTAAAACAAGAGTAGGGTTTTGTTTCAGGAGTAACAAGAGTTACTCCTGTAACTCTGTAGTAGAAACTACCCCAACAAAGCAAAGGAGTAAATAAAATAACAGGAAGATACAGGATCCAGGAAGCAGGAGAGACAACCCAGAAGAGAGGCAAAGGAAATTCTCAGGATTATGGTGAAGAAAAACATAGGGTGATAATGTGCAACAGATCTCAAGAGCCAGGAGCAGGAGGCTGAAGGACTACTGGAAGGCCAATTCAAAACAAAAATCAAACTGATAGAACAGTGTTAGAACGCATTCGAAGAAATGTAGACTTCAGGCAGGGAGTTTTCATATGAACTAATAATACATACATTAAAAAGTAAGCAAATAAATATTAACCCTAGACAGGGAGACTTTAAATAGTTAAATTATAGTATACTATATGACTCAGCTGCAAATACTATTTATAGGCTTAGTAATGCAAAAGGTAAACTGTGAATGTTTATTTAACCAAAATTGTGATGCAACTTCTTTGGTAAAATGTGGGGTGAGGGGCTTCATAAAAGAGGGCTAAGTCCTAATCTTCCATAATAGAAAGCCAATGGATAATATCTAAAATTGAAAATAGTTTAAATAGCAGTAGAAACATGTTTTTAGAAATATAAGTGTAAAACACAGAAGAAATAACTGTAAGAGTTGACAGTGGTTGCCACTGAGGAATGACAAGGTGGCAAAGGATGCAGTTAGGACTGCTGGGTTTTGTTATAAGTCCTGTAAAAATAATTAACTTAGTTAAAATATCTTCATGGATTCCTTTGGTAAAAATTAAAATTAAATAAAGAATGACAATATCCAGCCAAGATGTAGAGATACAGATATATTCTTGCACACCATGCATTAGAGAATAAATTAGAACAAGCTTTCTAGAGAGTATGTTGGCAGTATCAAAATTTCAAACGTTCCTCTTACTTATTTCAACAATTCCTCCTCTGGAAAAGTATTTTAAGGAAACCACAGGGAAGATATGGAAAGATTTACCAAAAAGTACGGACATGGCATCATTCTTTAAAATATTGTAACACTATGACTATTCGTGTACATTAATGAGGGAATGATTAAGTACATTATGTAAGAACTTAAAGTAGATCTACCATTCAATCCAGCAATCCCACTACTTGGTATCTACCCAAAGAAAAAGAGGTTGTTGCTGGGCTTGGTGGCTCAGCCTGTAATCTGGCGCTTTGGGAGGCTGAGGTGAGTGAACTGCCTGAGCCCGCAGGTTCGAGACCCACCTGGGCAACTTGGCGAGACCTCCCCTCCACAATAAATCAAAATTAGCCGGGCGTGGTAGCGCGCGCCTGTAGTTCCAGCTCCTTGGAAGGCCGAGGCGGAAGGATCGCCAGAGCCCAGCAGGTCGAGGCTGCGGTGGCCGGGAGCGGCCACTGCACTCCAGTCTGGGCGACAGAGTGAGACCCCAACTCAAAAAAGAAAAAGAAAAACAGGTTGTTACGCAAAAAAGACACCTGCACTCTCATGTTTATCGCAGCACGATTCACTATTACCAAGATGTGGAATCAACCCAAATGCCCATCAACAAATCAGTGGATAAAGAAAATGTGGTATATACACATATATACCATGGAATACGATTCATTCATCAAAAAGAATGAAATAAGTCTTTTGTAGCAACTTGGATGGAATTGGAGACCATTCTCTTAAGTGACGTAACACTGGAACAGACAACCGAATACCGCGTGTTTTCACTTGTAAGCGGGAGCTAAGCTATGGGTCTGCAAAGGCATATAGAATGGTATAATGGACAGTGAAGGATGGGAAGGGGGTTAGAGATGAAAAAAATTACCTTTTGGGTTCAATGTGCACGTGGAGAGGTGGTGAGTACTCTTAAAGTCCAGACTTCCTTGCCAATGTACAGTGCTTCCGTGATACCAAAATCCATCTGTACCACTAAAGCTATTGTAATTTTCTTTATTAAAAAAAAGAATTGGGCCAGGTGCCTTTAAATGCCCGTACCTATAATTCCAATACTTTGGAGGTCGAGGTGAGAGGATTGCCTGAGCCCACTGGTTCGAGAACAGCCTGGGCAACTTGGCAAGACCTCATTTCTACAATCAATCAATAAAAAAATTAGCCAGGCATGGTGGCATGTGCCTGTAGTTCCAGCTACTTGGAAGGATCACATGAACCCAGCAAGTTGAGGCTGTGGTGGCCGTGAGCATGCCACTGCACTCTAGCCTGGGCAACAGAGTGAGACTCCAACTCAAAAAAAAAAAAATTACAAAAATAAATATTGGAACACTCTAACTATTCACGTACATTAATACGAGCATGATTAAGTACATTGTATACTTCCATGGAGTGAAATACCTGCAGATTATTACAATAATATCAAGTCATGGTTCTCAATTTGTGTTTTGGGGAGTCTGTATTAATTTCTTAGGGCTGCTATAATAAAGTACAAATATTTAGGTAGCTTAGAAAAACACAAATGTGTTGTCTTACAGTTATCTAGACTAGAACTCCTAGATCAAGGTGTCACATATGAAGGTGGTGAGGGAGAATGTCCTTCATGCTTCTTTTCTAGCTTCTTGTGCTTACCAGTCATCTTTGGGATTTCTTAGCTTGTGGATACGCCACCCTGATCTCTTCCTTCATCTTCACATAGCAATCTCCCTATGTGCATATCTGTGTCTTTATTCAAATTTTCCCTCTTTGTAAGGACATCAATCATATTGGGTTGGGGTCCACTCCCAATGACTTCATCTTAAGTTGATCATCTGTAAAGACTCTATTTCCAAATAGGGTCACATTCCCAGGGGCTAGAATTTAGGGCTTTAACATCTTTTACATTTCAACCTACAGCAGAAGTATAGGGTTTCTGAGGATTGCCTCAAAAACTATGGCAACCAACTATTGGTCCTGAGCTGATGAGTTCTGGACTTCCCTCGTCCACTTTAACTAGAAAATTCCATTTTTAAAAATTAATATACTGAAAGTTTATATAAAGAAAGGCTTCTACAATTTAAAATGTTTACAAGCTTCCAATGTAAAACCATATTTATTTATATCCCAAATATATTGCTAATTAAGAAAAGCAATTTACACATTAACGTGTTTCCAGTTCTATAAAAATTTTTAAGTGCCAATCTATATTTATATCTACAGTGCTCATATTTAGATTGATGGTATTTTTAGTACAATGTACCCCCCAAAATATTCAGTGCTAACAGAGCTACAATTTTATAAGTGCTTTTTGTGTTCTTCTTCATACTTTTCTGTATTGTCTATTTTTTTTTGCAATGATATATCTTTGTAATAATAAAAGACTATATTTTTAAAAAGATAAAGAGGATGCAATATTCAGTAAATACATGCTGGTGAAGTGATTACTATGCTTTTATCAATCTGGCTTGGCTTGTAAGAATTTCACACTAAGAGAATTTGCATAATTATTCAGTTTATGTCTCTAAAACATTAACTCTTGCCATTCAAACTCTACCGGTGTGGCCCTAATAAAACGAAGTCTTCAAACCTAAGTATCTGCAGACAAACAAAATAGTGTATACATACAATGCAATATAATTCAACCTTCAAAAGGAGGAAAATTCTGACCCATATTACAACATGAATGAAACGTTAAGACATTATGACATTATGTTAAGTGAAATAAGCCAGTCACAAAAGGACAAGTCATTTGTCCTACTTCTATGAGGGTCTCAGAGTATCCAAATTCATAGACCCAGAAAGTAGAATGGTGGTTACCAGAGGCCGGGGGCGAGGAGAGGAATGAGGACTTGATGAATGAATTCAGAGTTTTAGTTTTGCAAGATGAAAAAAGTTCTGGAGCTGGATGGGTGGTGATGGGTGTACAATAATGAGAATATGCTTAATGCCATTAAACTGTACCCTTAAAAATGATTAAAATGGTGGTTCTTATGTGATGCAAATTTTATCACAATTAAAAATAATAATAATCAACTGAATACTAAATAATTTGAATTTGCAAATACTTTAACGAAATGTGTACCTACCTGACATTCATCTTTACTTTGAAAAGCTCATTCACTTATTATTTTCATTCATGAATCAGAATCACCATTTTCATCATCCCTATCATCAAACTATCTAGGAAACCAGCTGCATACTTTGTTCTAAAGATTGTTTTTCCTTTCCTTTATACAAGCAGCATAAGAAAGTCCTTATTTGGAATACTTAGCTGGACTTGCCTAAACTCTACTTTCCCTTTGTTGACCCAGGGCAACTCTCCCCAGCCCCCCACCCTCCACCTTCCATGCCACAAAAGATGGAACAAGATAACCAGAAAAACCACCCAAGGAAAGAAAAAGGGAGAAGCAGTTACATATTCAACAAGCCAGGGAACAAGAAAACCCAAATCTGTTCCAGTTCTCTCGTTTCCCCTTAAAGGCAAAGAACTGTAGATGCTTGTGAGAAGCTCTTCAAAGCCTAAATTCACAGCCTCTCTATGCGGGAGGTTACCAACATCTGAAGAAAAACAACCACTACCAGAAAAGCCCGTCTTTGTTTTCATTCTTTGCAGTCCTTCAGGAAACTCTTGATAATGTGAAATGTTATTACTGCAAATGTTGGCCCAGGCAAGTTTACTCTAGAGCCTGACTATCACTGACTGTTCGCAAAATAAAATCATTTTTAAAGCCTGTGAGGAGAGCCAAGTGCAAACCACAAATCAGAAAACCACCAAGGCGGGCTGGCCTCACTGCCAGAGTTTAATGTGATCTAATGGGAGGACAACAAGATGTGAGAATTTGATTTTACGATGCTCCATGTAACGTTTGGCAATACAGAGGGTTGGGTCCAACTTCCTTAAGCAAACATTTGAAGTAATGTTTCACTTTCTCATCAGTTTTAATTCTGTCAACCAGAAGGTAGAGATTCAGCCCTGCCCTGCTCATTTTAAAAGCTGCCGTCTGCTTTGGGTGGTCATAGATTTGCTTAATATCAGTTCGTGTAAGATGAAGATGGGCAGGTGGGGAAGAGGCCAGGAAAATAGGATGGAGTTATTTAGTGGCAGGGTATCAGCTGGATCTCTGCTCTCTTCTGCACTGGTGATTTATTCCATGGGTGGAAAGGCAGGGCTAACTCAAGCAGCGTTCCTTCACAAGCAAAGCCAACCCCAGTGAGAAAGAGTGAGATATGAGCCGGATCTCATGCCAAATGGGATCGGAACTCAGGTGGCGCCCTAGTTTCCATCACTTTTTTTAAAAAAAATTATTAAAAAATCAATAAATAGAGGCAGTAGTGATAAACTGCCAGAGTTGGTGGGGGGCAGGATTGGCAGTAATAGGAAACTGCCAAGGGACGGGGAGGCACACCTCATCAACAGGGATACCTGCATAATGAACATTTGTATACCGAATCCTGAATTGTACCCCACATATTTAGAATAAAAATTTTAAAAAATAAGATAAATGAATAAAATGGCACAACATGGAAACTCTTTACACATGGCAAGTTAACAACTGAGGACCCTGTGGAATAAAGAGAGTCAGTCAGGAAATCCCACATAAGGGCACATGAATAATGAAAAATAAATGAAAGTTATCCCATGCCGCTTTTATTTCTGTTGCCAGGACAATGGAATGAGAATCTCATCTCGTTTCCTCTTCTTCCCAAAGAATGCATTCCTAACAATGCCAAACTCTTACTTACATTTAATAGCAATTACAAAGCTACAATTTGTATAGCAATTACAAAGTTGACCCAATAAAGAAATATAAAACCCAGAGTCAAGTTTTTTAAAGCAATGGTTTGCTAAGTGAAGTGTAACATATCCCAGGGGCCAGGAAAAAATTATTAGGACTTCTATTCCTATGAACTTTTTAGTAAAGCACTAAGAAAGGAAGACTCACTGAGAGTTAAGATAAGGATGACACTAGGTATCGTCACTTGGCGCAGTTGTAGACGGTCACCTACCACCTGCGAAATGTGGGTCTTCCTGAAGGAAGGCTGAGGGTGTGCTAAGTGCTGTTCATGTTTAGGCAGGTTGGGCAGTAACAAATAGACCAAACATGTAATGGCTCAACACGACAGAAGATGAGTTCTTGCTTAGGTAACCTCTCTAGTGACTGGATCTGCAGGACGGCTCAAGTCATGCAGTCAGTCGGGTGAATGAGGTTCTGTCAACTTCTGCTCATGGCCAGCATAACCAATTTCATTGCTTTCACTGGATGAAGGACAAGACATGGAGAGTATCTACTAGGAGGTTCTCTGTGGGCCTAGACTAGAAGTGGTACGCATCATTTAAGCTCATTTTCCACTGGCCAGAACTTAGTCTCATCACTACACCTAACCACAAGGGAAGCCACGAAAAGTAGCCTGATTATGGGCTTGAGAAGAAAAAAATGGACTACGGTGACCAGTCAACATTTTCTACCACTGGCGTCCACATTTGTTCAGTGGATTGCAGTATATCACAGTCTATGTGTTCCTGTTACCCAGATTTTACTATTTTGAACAAATTTAACCTCATAAAATGAACAGTTGTCTTGAAAGTATTCCTACCAAGAAGTCACATATTGAACACTAATAATCCAGATGCAAGCTAGCCACAAGGAAAGGTCAGAGATAAAGTTTCACATTTTTATCTTCTTGTCATAGTGTGAAGTTTAAAAAAAAAAAAGACTATTAAATTACTTCTAGGAAGAAGTCAAAGTAAATATTTTTCAAAAATTTATCTGAAATAGAAATTTACATCTACCTTAATAATAATGAACCTCATATATGTGTGTGTGTGTGTGTGTGTGTGTGTGTGTGTATATATATATATATGTATACCTGAAACATTGCTTACAAGAATGTGAACATACCACAATTAGGAAAAAATAAGTAGCCATGGAAATAAACATGGAGACAATCTTTTTTAATTTTATGTGTAATTTAAAGTCATGTGATGGTCAATCTATCATTCTGAAAAATTTTACTAAACTTGTGAGAAGTCTCTGTTGAGATTTCTTATTCGATAATAAAGTATAAAAAGCCACATACCATTGGGTTTTTTCTCATCACCCCATAATAAAATTGCAAAATAACGTGCAAAACAGTCTGGCAACGAAAGTGTATTTCTTCGTTAGCACAGAAAAAAATGCTAAAATTTGAAGAAATAAGAATTAAAATATGTTATGAAATGTGGGAGTTTGATTTATAAGTAACTGAAAGTACATGTTTCTAACCTATTTTGGCCTATGGTATTTTCTAGATCCTGTTTCAATAATTAAACATACAATGATTTGTAGGCATGTGTGTGTGTGTATACACATACTCATGCATGCACTACAAAAAATAGATGTCCTGAAGAATGTATACTCTCAAAAATCATTTAGCCACTATTTATGGAGCATTTGCTCCTTGTCCTCATGTTTTCATTATAGTATCAATAGCAAATTTAGCAAAAGCAATATTTCAAGAGTCACCTGTGTAAGTGTGTCACTGATGAAGCAGCCACTTTGACTGAAATGTTTTGAAAGATTTTTGGAATAAGCTTACTAAGGTAGCATAACCATCAAAGAAAAACAGAGTGTTGGCAAGGATCTGGATATAGGCACCCTTGTGTACTATGGGTGGGAATATAAAATGGTGTCATTGCTATGGAAAACAATATGATAGTTCTTCAAAAACTTAAACATTGAATTGATACATGAATTCTATTTTGGGTCATAATAGTATGGCAACATAGAGCAGAAAACGTTTATAAGTTTTCTGAGGAATTTTAAGACTTTCTCAAAGAAAGTACTCTTCCCAAATGTGAGAAGGCGCTCCATCAACAAAAAAGACTTGAAAGCAAAATCTTGAAGAGATATTTGTACACTCAGGTTTATAACAGCATCATTCATAGAAGCCAAAAGGTGGAAGCAACCCAAGTGCCTAGTAACAGAGGAGTGGATTAGCACAATATGATATCTACATACAGTGAAATATGATCCCGCCTTAAAGAGGGAGGCAATTCCAACACATGCTGCAATATGGATGAACCTTGGGATGTAATACTAAATGAAATAGGTACTCATATAAGTGGAACCCTATGGTATTCATCTTTTTGTTGTTAGCTTGAGACAGAAAATAAAAGGGTGGTATCAGGGGACAGGAAAAAGAAGGAATAGAGCACTGTTTAATGGGTATAGGGTTTCTGTTTTGCAAGATCAAAAGATAGATTGCACAAAAATTTGAATGTGCTAACACTGCTGAACTGTACATTTAAAAACTGTGAAGATGGTAAATTGGGTGTTGTGAATATTTTACCACAATTAAAATTTTAAAAATGTAGGGGACTCTACAATATTTGGTAGTGAGATATGGACAACCTTGAAAATATTTTCTATCACTCAGAGTTTGCTGGTTTATAAAAATTGAAAAACATACACACCCCCTCTACTTTCAAAGTAAGGGTGATAGTTTCACAATGAATTGAAAAGTAACTACTCTTTGAAAAGAACTGAAGTTACAGTGAGAACATGTTGAAACATACTCAAAAGTATTTCCATCTCTGTGTGTTGTTGCAGATAATTACATAAATGTAGCCCTATAAAAAATTCATAACTGAGTGTTCACACTAAAAATAAATATTTAAGCTATTTAATAATTTATCAAAGAGTTTTAATGGTTTATAATCCAGTTGGCAAAACAACAGCAAGCAATGTCCAATTAGTTTGTAAGAACAAGTGGTTAATATCAGGGAATACTTTAAAAATTATACCCCCCCCCTTTTTTTTTTTTTTTGAGTTGGAAGTCTCACTCCATCACCCAGGCTGGAGTGCAGTGGCAAGCTCAAAGCCACTGCAGCCTTGACCAGCTGGGCTCCGGTGATCCTTCTGCTTCAACCTTCCAACTTGCCGGAACCACAGGAGCGGGCTACCATGCCCAGCTGATTTTTGATTTATGGTAGAGACGAGGTCTCCCCAAGTTGCTCAAGCTGGTCTTGAACCTGTGGGCTCAGGCAATCCCCTAGTGTCGGGCTCCCAAAGTTCTGGGATTACAGGCTGAGCCACCGAGTCCGGCCTGTACCCAAATTTCAGCAAACGTTTCTGTGTACTTAAAAGACGAGATAGAAAAATGAGTATCATGATTTAGCAAGCCTAGTCTATGACAGGTTCCTCCCATTTGTATCTATGAATATTTATAAAGGATGTTTTTAAGATAAAACAGTCAAAATTCAAAAATTCAGATTCTGACTACCAGAATGTGGATTCATTACATTACTGAGTTTTGACCCATGATTTTTTTTAAAATGAAGCATATTAAATCACACAACTCTCATGAGTGCAAAAAGGGTTTGGTATCATAAATAAAAATAAGTAAAATAATTTTTAAAGTATTATTTCTCTCATCTATTTAAGTCTATGTTAATTTCTATCTTACATATATCTTATAAAGTACAGAATATACTGGTATGTAGTATATGTCCATAACTCATGAATAAACTGTGTCCATACATACATTTTTAAAAAGTAATATGTATATAAAACATAGATCACTGGTCTAAAAAGTCTTAAAAACAAGTTAGGAAGAAATCTATGAACCTTGCTTTTTAAACATACTAAATGGTTAAGCAACTAAGTTTTAGGGTTGTTTGTTAAGTAGTATTATTGTAATAATTGGCAATAACACCTGCTAGGTGTAATAAAACAATAAAAACAATGTGGTGATTTCTGCTTTCTGGACAGGTCTTTTAACCTAGAGCCCACTGACAGACTTTAAAGAGATCCGAAATTCTCTAAAATTATATGTGAAGTTTGACACATATACTCAAGTGCTTTTCCTCTGGAGAAGTAAAATTCATAGTTTTTATCAGATTCTCAAATTAGTTGGTCTCTCACCAAAAGGTTAACACAGCGCAGTCATGGAAGATATTGATGCACTTATAAAAATTATAATATAATGCATCAAACCCAATAATGGAAGCATATGCCAAATAGTATGACAGTATAGAGAAGAAAACTTTTTAAATTTTTCTGAAGACTTTTTTTTTTTTTTTCGCCAAGTTGCCCAGGCAGGTCTCGATATTTTTATTTTTAAGATGTGGGGTACAATTCAGGTTTAGGTACACAAAAGTTGATTATGCTTGTTGATGAGGTGTGCCCCTCCCTCCCCTAGCAGTTTTCCTCAATTGCCAATCCCACCCCACCCTCCCCTGGCAGTTTCCCACTATTGCCAATCACTTTCTTAAAGTATTATAATTGTTCAAGATCTGCTTATGAGTGAGAAGATATGATACTCTGTTCTTTGTTTCTGTGATAGATCACTGAGTATTATAGACTCTAAATCCATCCAAGTTGCTGTGAAGTCCATATATTTGTCCTTCTTTATGGCTGCACAATATTCCATTGTGTATATGTACCACATTTTTTTATCCAGTCCAGCTCCAATGGGCACCATGGTTGGTTCCATGTTTCTGCTATTGTGAATAGAGCTGCAACAAAAATACATGTTCAGGTATCTTTTTAGTAGAATGATTTGACTTTTAAGAAAAATATTCTTCCAAAATATGAGAAGGAGCTCCATCAACAAAAAAGAGCCTTTCAGGCAGCAGGAAGAAGGTACAACTTGGAAAAGTAAAATTACCTGCTTTATTTAAGGAAAAGAAATTGTCTGGTTTAGCTGTAGAAAAAGATACATAAAATTGAAGACAGAGGTCAAGATGTTACAATCTTGTATTTCATGTGAGGGAGTTTGCACTAAAAGTTTTTGAGCAAAGAAAAAGCATAATACTAAAAACTGCATTTTACAAGAAGTCCTGGACAGGAGTGGTGGCTCACGTCTATAATCCCAGTACTTCGGGAAGCCAAGGAAGGAGGATTGCTTGAGACCAGGAGTTCAAGACCAGCCTGGGCAACACAGCAAGACCTCATTTCTACACAAACACACACAAAAAATCAGGCATGGTGGTATGTACCCATAGTCTCAGCTACTGGAGAGGTTGAGGCAGAAGGATCATCAGAGGCCAAGGAGGTCAAGGTTACAGTGAGCTGTGATTGTGCTACTGCTCTCCAGCCTGGGCAACAGAGTAAGGCTCTGACTAAAAAGAACAGAAAAAGTGCTGGTGGCAGAGAACTGAATGGCTCGCTTGGAGAAAAGACTACTACAGGCTGGCAAGAGTGCAGGCAGGAAGTGATGGAGGTCTAAATTCAGGCATGGAATCTAAGGGAAAGAGATTAACAGGCAGAATCATCAGGACCCGTTGACAGGGTAGGTATAAAGATGAGAAAACAATCTGGGATGACATTTCTTAGTTGCACAAATGGAGACGGTGATAAAACTTGCTGAGGAGAGAATACCAAAGGAGCATCACTGAGAGAGAAAATTGTTTAAATTTCATTTTGGACACGTCCACTTATAAATTTATGCAGCAAGTCTAGAGCTCAAAATCACGGTGCGTGCCAAAGGTTTGGAATTTATTGACTATAAATTCTGAGGAATTTGAGGCGTTTAATCGAGGGAAATGCAGCCTGTACGAGAAAATTGAGGGCGATACATATGTTCTAACTATGAAAATATTGAGGTCACCTTAAGAATGCACAACTTGGGCAGGGCACAGTGGCTCAAACCTATAATCCCAGCACTTTGGGAGGCTGAGGTGAGGGGATTGCCTGAGCCTAGCGGTTTGAGAACAGCCTGGATAACTTGGTGAGACCTCATCTCTACAATAAAATAAAAAATTAGCCAGGCATGGTAGCCTGTGTCTGTAGTTCCGGCTACTTGGAAGACTAAGGCAGAAGGATCGCCGGAGCCTAGCAGGCGGACACTGGGGTGGCCATGAGCATGCTACTGCACTCCTGCCTGGGGGACAGAGTGAGACTCTGACTCAAAAAAAAAAAAATGCACACTTTTGTCAATGTCACTTAAAGAACTGCCAAGTCAGTGCAAAAACCACTCTTCCATTTGGAAAAGGAAAAAGAGAGAGAGAGAGAGAATTACCAACCTTTCCTCATTTAGTAGCTGGAGCAGCAGCGGTGTCCTCACAGGTCAAGTCCTGCAAGCTGAAGCTGGGGTTGAGATCAGTAGATCAGTGTGCTACCACTCAGCCTAAAAACACAGAAGGGATTTCCCCTCATTGCATCTATTTCAGGGATGTCCAACCTTTTGGCTTCCCTGGGCCACACCCAGGAAAGAGGAATTGTCTTGGGCCGCACATAAAGTATATAACATAGTTAGTGTATATATATAATAAGACTTCTTTTTTTATATAAAGTTTATGTGAACAGCATAAAACTAGTGGGAAATTTGACCTTGTTCTTGTAAAACGAATCTATGCATGTCTGGTTTGATGGAAGGGGTCGCAATTCTTACTGAGTTCTCAAGGTGCTCATCAGAAATGTTCGTTTGAATTTGGCTCCTTGTGTGCTTCAAGCAGCTGCTCGCCAATGTGTGTGCTGCCAAAAAGTGATGTCATGAATAAGGCGTGACTGTGAACTTCAAAAATGGAACTACGCGTGGGGTCTCGAAGAAAAGAAATGCGAAAAAACACACGATGTTAAAAGATCTTGTAGGGCTGCGTGACTAGCTGTCCTGGGCTGTGTGCAGTCCGCAGGCCATGGGTTGAACATAGCCTGCTCCATATCCTTGACACACTTATGCAGATCAGCTCCACACAGGTCGATGCTATGTGAACCAACACTTCCTGAGAGCAGGAAGGACAACAGCGGAGAGACCAAGAGACACCCTCAAAAGCTCCACATGGAGGGTGAGTTATCACGCTGGCCGTTGAGAGAGACTGAATTTGTAAGTTGCAGGTATGAAACCCGTGGGAATGAACAGAGCCAACCAGAAGATTGGGAAAATGCAGAGGTCACAAATAGAAATCTGTTTTTCGCAGAGCCAACAAATAAGTTTTGTTTCACCTATACAATGACTTTAAAACTCATGTTATCTGCCAACATTGAAGAATTGAGAGACTCCACCACCACCACCACCACCTTGAAAAAAAAAATTGAATTCAAGCTTCTCTTGAAAAATTAGAAGAAAATGCAACACTGGGCTCATGTTGCCAGTCAGTAATTAGTGAAACTTGAATTAGCCACCACTCTCATTGTCTTCACTAATTTTATCTGCCTGCTCCTTGTTGGCATCTGAATTTGTGACCCTTTGGGTAGAATTAGAAAAGAAATCTAGATGACCAGGTGCAGCGGCTCGCACCTCTAATCTTAGCTACTTGGGAGGCTGAGGTGGAAGGATCATTTGAGGCCAGAAGTTTGATATAAGCCTAGACAACATAGTAAGACCCCATCTCTACAAAA
>CAUYQG010301801.1:0-23549 GCA_963574415.1 Tarsius wallacei | reverse complement strand
GCGATCCTTCCGCCTCAGCCTTCCAAGTAGCTGGAACTACAGGCACGCGCTACCACACCCGGCTAGTTTTTTGATTTATTGTAGAGATGAGGTCTCACCAAGTTGCCCAGGCGGGTCTCAAACCTGCGGGCCTTAATCTTTCTAAAGAATACATCTATATAGTCATTTCACATCCTTCCTATGAATCTTTCATGACTCCCCATTACACAAGTCCAAACAGATAAGGGCTTCCCCAACTGTCTCTTCCCCATGTCTCCAACGTCCCCTCTCAACATTCACTGCCACAAGCAACCCAAACTGCCTGTGTTTTCTTATTTCCACTTTACTTTGTCTCCCTGCCTTTGTTCAAGTCGTCTCCTCTGTCTTAGATCTTCCTCCCTTCACTTTGTTTACTGGTTATCCACTGCTGTGTAACAAACCACCCCAACTAGTAACTGAAGGCAACCGTTCTGTATGTCGGCAGTTTGGCCAGGGATCAGCTCCATATGGGGTTGGCTGGGCTCACTCATGAATGTGTGGTCAGTAGGTAGGCTGGACACTGGGTGGTTCTGGAGGGGCTCACTCACAGCACTTCAATTCAGGTCTCTCTTTGTGGCTAGCTTAGGTTTCCACACACGGCAGCTGGGATTTTGCCTAAGAGAGCTGTCCTAATGAACAAGCACTCATGAAATCTCTGCTTGCACCACATTTGCTGAAGTCTTATGGGCCAAAACATGTCCTGTGGCCAAGCCCAGAGTCAGTGTGAAATAGATGTGGCTCATTGGGGGTCATTCATGTGGCAATCTACCATAGACTGCCCTCTACTCCTAAAGATGCACAGTCCTCTCACATGTGAAATATACCCACCCTTGCCAAAGCATTATCCAATCACAACATTAGGCTCAAAGTCCATGACCTCAAAATGGGCAGCAGGTCTGGACGTGGCTGAATTTCCTTGGACACATCTCCTCAGATATGGTTCCTCTTGATTCAGAGACCTATAAACCAAAAAGATGAGACATCTGTCCCCCACATGCCCAATGTACAGTGGTAAAGCAGGTACAGGAAAAACTCAATGGATGCTACCATTAAAAAGGAGAAGATGGCCGGGCTCGGTGGCTCAGCCTGTAATCCCATGCCTTTGGGAGGCTGAGGTGAGTGGACTGCATGAGCCCGCGGGTTCGAGACCCGCCTGGGCAGGCGAGACCTCATCTCTACAATAAATAAAAAAATTAGCCGGGCGTGGTAGCGCACGCCTGTAATTCCAGCTACTCGGAAGGCTGAGGCGGAAGGATCGCCGGAGCCCCGCAAGTCGAGGCTGCGGTGGCCCGGAGCGGCCACTGCACTCCAGTCTGGGCGACGTAGTAAGACTCCAACTCAAAAAAACAAAAAAACAAAAAAAAAAGGGGAAGATGGGAGGCACCTAGCAATCACTGGATTCAAAGCAGTTCTGAAACCCCAGCCAGGTACAAGTCACCAGGACCCTTACTCTAGAGGAAGGGAATGTTACTTGAATAGAGCCCAGTTCTCCTTGGCTCTTAGTTATACCCACTAGGCTCTCTAAGAGATCCTTCTTTTCCTTAAGAAAAAGCCAGGATCACCTAGCATCCAGCCAACCTGCCCACTGACTGACCACACATGCATGAGTGAGCTCAGCCAAGCCCATACGGAGCTCATCCCTGACCAAACTGCTGACCTATGGAATAGTTGCCTTTAATTACTGGTTGGTGTGGTTTGTTACACAGCAACAGATAATAAGCCAGGTGAAGAGAGGGAAAAGTATATACAGGCCAGCTTCCTGCCCAGAAAGTTGGGAGCCCAGAGGCTTGTTTTAATTTTGAACTATTTCTGTTCCTTTTAGTCCAAACTGATAGAGCCTTTGCCAATACAAAATTCCTTAAAACTTGGCCAGGCATGGTGGTTCACGCCTGTAATCCCAGCACTTTGGGAGGCAGAGGTGAGAGGATTGCCTGAGTCCAAGGGTTCGAGACAGCCTAGGCAAGTTAGCGAGACCTCATCTCTAAAATAAATTTAAAAATTAGCTGGGCTTGGTGGCATACACTTGTAGTTACAGCTACTTGGGTGACTGAGGTAGAAGGATCGCCTGAGCCCAGAGGGTAGAGGCTGCAGTCGCCATGAGCATGGCACTGCACTCCAGGCTTTGAGTGACAGTGTGAGACTCTTGCTCAAAAACAAAACAACAACAACAAAAAAAAACTTTATGGGTTTCCTATGAATATTGTTGGGTTCCACGTCATACACCAAAAGCCACATATGTAATTAATTTCAAGAAGAATCTACTTCAGCTATGGAACAACAGCCTTATTCTTAGAAACCCTTCTGTTTAGCTGAGAAGGTCTACTAGATGCCACTTAGGTCTTCTGGGTCTTAAAAAAAGGTCTATAGCTGTACCCTTAATTTAATCTTTACCTTTAGGCCAGTTATTACTTTGAGAACCCATTGCCTACTACAGAGATTGGAAGTAAGAACTAGTTTTCTTTTCCAACCCAACAAACTGGAGAGGTCTCTACTTGGTTCAGCTTTCTCTTAAAATACTTCATCATGCTACCTAGAAGCACTCAATGACACTTTCAACATTTCATCTCTAGATCTCTGTAGCCAAATCCATAAATTCATTAGGCACATTTTCTGCCATCTAATTTACAACATTTTTGTCAATTGTTCCACCACTACATAACACGAGTCACCATTGTTCCAGCTGCCAAGCCATCTCCTTACTTGAAATTGCTAGGAGCCATGTATGATGGCCGCAGGGTAGTCAGACTTTTTTCCATGCTGGCTCCAAGAGTGAGTGTTCCAGCAAACAAGGTAGAAGCTATGTGGCCTTCTGAGACCTAACTGCAGAAGTCTTTTAGCATTATTTCTGCCATACTCTGTTGGTTGAAGCAGTCACAAGCCCATAGAGACTCAAGATAAGGGGACATAGACTGCACCTTTTCATGAAGAAATTTCAAAGAATTTGTGTCCACGTTTTAGAAGCATCACAGTAGGCTTACCTGAAGTAGTTCATTTCTGTTCTTTGTGATGTCACTTGGAATTTCAGTGTTTTGTGGTTCTATGGCAGATCAGCTGGGGCCTGACAGATCCCACATTGTGACTAATGTAAACTGGGACATCTCAGTTCTCCACATGGCCTGCTCAGACTTCCACATGTGGCAACTGAACTCCAAGAAGACAAGCCCCATGTACAAACACTTCTCAAGCCTCTGCTCACATTGCATTTGCTGATAGCACATTGGCCCAAGCGAGGCACGTGGACAAACCCAGTCCATTGTGGAAGGGAATTACACAAAGGCATGAATTTTGGGAGGCATGATTCATTGTAGGCCATTAATGTGACAGACTGGTCATTAATGTGACCATACATGAGCAATTTCCATTTATTTTTAAAGGCTCAATTCATGCCTCATCTGCAAGAAGCTCTCCTTGACAGACTGAGCCGTCAGTCATCCCGCCTTTGGACTCCCACAGTACCCAATACACATCTCTACCTCTGCACTTACCCCATTGCTTTCTAATTGGCCATATACCATTTCTGTTCCCCCCACTGGAAAAGCCTTAGAGGGCAGATATTGTGTTCTAGTGATCTTTGTATTCCCAGAGTCTAGCTCTGTGCCTGGACTGTTATTAGTGCCAATAGTGTCTTTTAATTATTTGATTAATTATACATCCATGAATAAAGTTTTTAAAATAAATAACTGTAGGCTGGGCATGGTAGCTCAAGCCTGTAATCCCAGCACTTTGAGAGGCCGAGCTGAGGGGGATTACCTGAGCCCAGGGGTTCAAGAACAGCCTGGGCAACCTGGTGAGACGTCATCTCTACAATAAGTCAAAAAATTAGCCGGGCATGGTAACGTGTGCCTGCAGTTCCAGCTACTTAGAAGGCTAAGACGGAAGGATTGCCTGAGCCCAGCAGGTCGATGTTGGGGTGGCCGTGAGCTTGCCACTGCATTCCAGCCTGGGCAACAGAATGAGACTCCAACTCAAAAAATAAATAAATAAATAACTGTTGAACATTAAATTATATCTTCATTGGAGCTTTCTCCTCTCAACCTCCACCCTGTATTCTAGGAGATGATCTTTATTTTTTATATTCTGTAACCAAACATGCTGTTTTTCAGGGAGCTGACCTCACTTGGGGAATTGGCCTCAACTAGAGATCAGGAAATGTAGCAGAGTGTACAGCAATGCTTCCAAGATTGTTTAATTTCATAGACTTAGCCACGTTTCCAAAGAAGTTTGAGGATCAACAGAAAATTGTCAATTTTCTTTTTTTGCCAAGTAGGATATTAAAAACAGGCATGTACGCATACCCTCAGCCACCACCAATTAAAAGAAGTGGAAAGATATAACCTTAGAATGAAAGAATAGGACAGGCAGGTGTGTGGTCTCAACGGGCCAAAAATCAGGGCTCAATGTTATGCGCTGCCTTGACATCTGATGGCACTGGGAAGACCTCAAGTGGCGTAACTGCAAGTTCCCCTTCCTACTCTGCTGATAAGATCCGCTAGCCAAACAACCCTCCTTATCTTGGGGACAAGGCACAGTTTCTGCTTATCCCTGAGTAGTGGGCTTCAGCACCCTACCAGCTCACAGAACAATTTAAACAGCTAATCATATCTTCTTGTAGAGACAGAGAGCATCCCGCCATTTTGATATTACAAAGCCTGTCTCCCACAGCCTTCTGTTCACTCTGCTTCTGAGTGCCACACCTGTGTAGCACTTCTTGGCATGCAGTGTCATCCTCTGGGCTATGAGTATAGGTGACTAATGAACTGCTATCACATTCATCTATCTAGTGTTAGGGTCATGTGTTCAGCCATCCCATAACCTAAGATGTGGGAATCTCTCCCTCATCAAAAGGGTGAAGAATAAAAAAGCAAAGCAAGGTGGCAGACTGACAGCTAGGCTCAGAGTACCCCAGACTGCCTCCTTTGTTCTTCTTTTCTTTTCTTTTTTTTTTTTTTTTTGAGTTGGAGTCTTACTCTGTCGCCCAGGCTGGAGAGCAGTGGCACACTCATGGCCACCGAAGCCTCAACCCGCTGGGCTCAGGCTATCCTTCTGCCTCAGTCTTCCAAGCAACTGGAACTACAGGCATGTGCCACCATGCCTGGCTAATTTTTTTATTTATTGTAGAGATGAGGTCTTGCCAAGTTGCCCCGGCTGGTCTTGAACCCATGGCCTCAGGCAATCCTCTCACCTCAGCCTCCCAAAGTGCTGGGATTATAGGCGTGAGCACCGCACCCAGCTGGCCTTTTTCTTATTTCACCATGGACCAGGGAAATCAGTCTAGTAGAGGTCTGAGGACCCACCCCAGTAGCACTGGAGAGCACTACACATACAGTCAGGAGACCTAAGATCCAACTAGTCCCGGTCATGCTCCAAAGTATTTGTCTGACCTTTGGCAAATCATTACCCTTTCTGGGCATCAGGTCCTAGTCATAGACGGAGTGGCCTTGGCCACCTCTGTGATGATACAAAGATAATCTGATGAAACCAGTGAATATGAAGAGTGAATGGCTGGCAGTCCCTAGGTCATCCCTAAAGGAGTGTGCATTTTTAGAAGAGTTTTTGACCCCATGTCTCTCTAGCAGGGGGAACAGGTGAAGAGAGCCCTAAGGGACCAGCAGGGCAACCACAGCCCAGCAGGAAATCTCGCCTTCATTGGATTCCTCTGAGCCCTTGCTGCTTTCAGCACTCTGATCCTGTCTGTGGTAAATGAAAGGGGGTATTATTGTTGTTTTGTTTTGTTTTGTTTTGTTTTAGAGACAGAGTCTCGCTAGGTTGCCCAGGCTGATCTCAAACTCCTGGTCTAAAACGATCCTCCTGCTTCACCCTCTTCAGTAGCTGAGATTACAGGCACCAGCTACCGCTCCCAGAATAAATGAGTTTTAAAATCTCCTCCCTTCACCACCCTGTTCCCCATTCCACACCCTGGATATCTCATCTGAGCCATTAATTCCATCCAATCAGAGACCTTGCTTTAGCAGACATGCAATTACTACACACTCTACCATCCACACTCCCCTCCCCTTCCTGAAGGCAAAGTGCTTGGGGACCCAGAAATTAGGCCAGATCCTCAAAACCTTATCAAAATAGCACTGCTAGGTCTTCCACCCGGCAGCACTCAAAGACAGGGCCAAAGACTGGGAAACAGAGCATTCAGGTTCGCAGCCAGCCAGAGCAGCCAGCCAGAGCCCAGATACCTCCTGCAGTTAAGGGGCCTCCAGGTATCCCCATAACCTGCCAAAAAAAGAGAAAAAAAGAAACTATCTGCAACCCGTGTGTGTGTGTGGGGGGGAGATATTGATTAGGCCACAAGCTAAAGCAATTGTGTTCTGATAGGAATGATAGGGCTGAGACTCAGAAGATGGCTGAGCAGGAAGGGGTACAGTGCCACGGTGTGACAGAGAGAAAGCCAGCATGTTTGAAATGCAGCAGGAAAATGAATGAGAAAATGGGGTGGTGGAGGTCAGCAGACAAGGGCCAGGACATCCAGGACCTTACATTTAAAAACTTAGCTGTGTGTGGTTGCGAGACACCTCTAGTCCCAGCTGCCTGGGAGGCCGGCACAGGAGGATCACTGGAGCCCAGGAGCTAGAGGCATGGTGAGCCATGATTGGTGCCACTGCACTCCAGTCTGGGCAACAGAACAAGACCCTGAGTCAATATGAACAACAAAAGTTGCCCAACAAACAGTGAGAAGCCAGACTAGCTCATCTATGAAGAATGGTCCAGATCAGAGTACTAGCGTCCCAGACTCTGGGTAGTTGGTGAAAAGTGCAGTCAGTGGACTCTGGTACTAAATGAAAGAAGTCCTAGGTGGACCAGACCAGCTGCATTTTTTATAAAGGGGCTCCAGGAGCCTCTGTGGTTTACCAAAGTGAATTACCTCTTTGGACTTGACCATCTGCAAGGCTCAGTCCAGTTAGAATGTTTCATTACTCTAAGTGCTGGGAGACCAAGCAAATCTTCCACTTGCAAGCCCAGGGACGGCTTCCAACAGTGCCACTGCAGTATCAGAAACTGCAGTGAAGGTGCCAAGGATGACTTATGTGAGGAAATAGGAGAATGGGCAGGCAGACAGCTGGGAGGCAGGGCCAGCCCACAGAATGTCCTGACCAGAATTCACAAAGAGGCCACAAGGATGCAAATCAATCCAATGAAACTCAGTTCAAAAAAAATCACCAGTGAGTGGGAGACAAGTCATTAGCAGTGGCTGTAAATAAAGACCAAAGGGCTTCTGGTGACATCAACTTGATGGGCTCAAAGGAGTGCCCAGGGAAGCAGGAGCAGGTCTCAGTCTACCCCTTTCCGTGGTCAGTCTCCTGCCTGGGAAGCACCACCACCCCCTCCCCACCTCCCTGCTGCAAGCTCTGCACCTCTCCTTTCCAGGAAGCCTGCACATCCACTGTCTCTTCTCCCACTGGGCAGTGACGCAGCTGAGTGGGATGGTTAGGGTCCCACGGCCTGGGTTGACATGGGTCATTTGAACAGTTCTCCCAATTCCTAGTCAAGAAACAGGATGGGGAGTGGGATAGGATGAACCTAGCAGTAGCTGTGGGGTAAAGGTGGCCATGGATGCCATGTGCCCAGCACAGTGCTGGATAAAGACACTGAAGTCCAAGCAAGTAGGTTGTGCTCAGTGAAATCCAGAAGAACCTTCTAGCTGTCTGGGAGGCAAGGTGCCAGCCCAGGAGCTGAGGGAGACATGAGTGCCCAGAGCAGGAAGCACCTGCAGGTTCCCCCAAGGTCTGGGTTCCCTGGAACAGATGAGGAGGTGGGGCAACGCTGGAGTTCAGGGAAGAACAGGGTGGGTGCAGCGCCTGTCTTGCTTCCGAAGGGCTGCTCCAATATGGAGAAACACCCAGCCGGTATCCTTTCGGAAAGACGAATATTCCAACGCCAAAACCTCACTAGAGGCTCCGGAGAAGGTGGGCTGTGAGCTCCGGCTTAAGAGGAAGCGCAGAGCGTGGCGCTCCCCACGCTGGCAGGCTGCTGGCCTCCATCCTGCACCCCTCACACTTTGGTTTTCCACAGACTTCTGGAGAATAGGTCAGAAGAAAGGGTTAAAGCCTTAAGTGGGGAGCTATCTTTGCGTGGCTCGGGGAGGTGGCCAGCGTTCTTTGAGCTGCCCCACCCTGATCCCCAAGGGTTCCGGACCCTCCGGTTCTGGCCAGGCCGGCCAGTCACGGGGTGAGGTCCCCTCCCGCGGTCACCCGCCACTCTTCCACACCAATACGGGACGGCCTTCCGCCTCCCCCGCCCCCTTCCCTGCCATCCTCTCTCCCCCTCTCCGCCTCTGATTGGCTGAGCCCCCGGCTCCCCGCTCCCCCTCTCCTCCACCCCTGGCGAAAACTGCGGGCGCCGAGCGGGGTGCAGCAACTGGAGGCGGCGGCGCGTCGGCAAGAGGCTGCAGCAGCCGAGGACCCCAGCCCAGGTGGGAGCGGGAGCTAGGGCGGGACCCCGGGCGCAGGGATAACGTCAGGCGCGCGTGCGAGCTCTTCTAACCCTAGGCTTCGGGAAATGATCCGCGGTCACCCTGGAAAGGAGAGGCTCAGAGCTTGGAGCAGGGGTGTGGGGGGTGGGGGAGTGATGCTTCCCAGGCAGGGACGGGAGTGGACGCTACCGCGGGGCAGGGGCCGCGTTGTCGCCCGCTGGGGGACGGTTGTCTGGCGCTAGAGGAGAACCGTGAGGAAGGGCGTCAGGGACAGCCTTTGGTTCTGTTCCCCCCTCGGACGTCCCCAAACCCAGCGCGCGAAGGTGGCGGGCCGGGGGCGGGGGAAATTTGAGGGCGCGGACCGGAGGCAATCTGCCGGGTAACCTGGCGACGCGCTGGGTGCGGGGCGCAGGAGAAAAAGGAAACCGCAGTGCCGCGGGCGGGGACTGGTGGAAGGCGGGCAGACGGGGGAGGGGAGAACTGGAAAGGATGAGAGGGGGAAGGGGGACTCAGTTGTGAAGGAGAGGATTGAAAGACGGATATGAAATAAGGGTGGGGCCGGCCGGGGCGGGCAGGGGGTGGGGGCTGGAGCGGGTGAGGGAGCCGAGCATCCAGGGGTCTGGGCTGTGAGGACACGGGGCAGAGGAGATGATACGCCTTTCCAAGCGCTGTCTGCTCCTTTTCTCGGCTTTGCTACCCCTCCAGCCCCTGCCCCATTTCTCCCCTTTCTGGCTCCGGCCACCGCTCCCCTCCCCCTCCTGGATCCCAAGTCCGCCCCTCTCCATGGTATAAGCCAGTGTCCCTGAATCAAGGCCAGATGCCCACCCCCACCCCAACTCCGCCACCGCGCCTCAGGATCTGGCTCGGACCAAAAGGGCACTGATGGTAGCCGAAGCCGCTGCGGGACCCTAGCCCCACCCGCCCAATGGCTGAGCGCCAGGGACCCTGAACTCCGCCAGCGGCGCGCCCTGCGCACCCGGGCGCACGGCCCTGCGCGCACTCGCAGGCTCATGCCCATCCTATGTGGCCTCTCCCCTCCTGTGTCCCCTCTCTGGCAAGCACTGCTGTGGACTGGATAGGCTACCTGGTCTGTGTCGCCTCGCCAAAATGTTGGGCCAGCTGAGACTGCAAAAAAAGACCAGGCAGAGAGCCTAGGCAGGGAGGCTACTGAAACTGGATAGGAAAACTGCAGCCTCAGGAACTCCAGAGAGCTGGACATTGGGAAGCATCCTTGGCTCATATGCAGTGGGAGAGCTCTGCCACTTTCCTTCACACACATCCGGGAACCCTCAGTGTACAAAGTACAGGCCTATCTGGGAGTATCCCAGCCATTCACGTTTGTGGATCCCTTCCAGTGGAGCAGCCATAGTGCCAGATGTTCCTTTTTCTTTTTGTTTATTTGGTTTTTGTTTGGTTTGGGTTTTGAGTTGAAGTCACTCTGTTACCCAGGCGTGGAGTGCTGTGGCACAATCACAGCTCACTGCAGCCTGGACTTCCTGGGCTCAGGCAATCTTCTGGCCTCCGCCTCCCGAGTAGCTGGGACTACAGGTATGTGCCACCATGTCCAGCTATTTTGGGGGAGGGGGGTAGATACAAGATCTGCTGTGTTGTAAACACCTAGGCTGGTCTCAAACTCCTGGCCACAAGCAACCCTCCTGCCTTGGCCTCCCAAAGTGCTGGGATTACAGACATGAACCACCGTGCCTAGCAATGTTTGTTTTCATAATCCTCATCATCACCCTGTAGGTATGTGAGGTTCAGAGAGATTCATTCACTTGTTCATTAATTCACTCACAATAAATAACTTTGGAGCATATGTTATACACCAGAAACTGTTCTGGGCATTGGGAACTTACTTCTGAGCAAGAAGTAGGAAGTTCCTGAACAGGGAGTTTGTTGTTGTTGTTTTTATGGGTATCGAGTTTTAGTTTTGAAAGATAAAAAGTTCTAGAGACTGGATGCACAGCAATATGAATGTACTTACTAAATTACTGCTGAACATACTAAATGTAAGTATTGAATATATGACATGATAGCAAATGTTATTCATGTTTTACCAGTTTTTAAAAAATTGTTAATAGCCAAATCCTGACCCTCATAGGTCTTACAATGCCATGTAAGAAAAGAAGAAAGAGTGGTAAAGTCACTTGAAATCGCCTAGCTAAGTGCCCCATGGGTGAGCACAGACGCAACATGATGGGATGTGCCCTCCCTCCTCCCTTAATTTCTCTGAGGGGGGAAAGAGGCAGAGACAGAGTCACACTCAATCGGAAGTTGGAGGAGGGGCTTCGATGTATGCCAGGGCCTAGAAGTTTGCCGTGGCCATTATGGCATGTCCCAGGGGCCCCTGGCCATCTCCGCCTCACATTCTGTTCCCACTCCAGATCCAGGACTGAGCTCTCGGCACCATGAACCCAGCTGTCAGCATCGCTCTCCTGCTCACAGGTATAGTGGGCGAGGGGCAGAGCTGGGATTCCAGGCATCAGCTTCCTGTCCTTCAAGAAGCTAGAAACTAGCTTCTCCCTCACAGCCTCAGAAAAGTAGAGGCAAATGAGGGGAAGAGGGCTCTTTTACATCCCAAAGTCATCCAGCCTACCTAGCTGATTCTCTGACAGCCTGAGCTGGTTTTTGGAAACGGTTTGCTGAGGCCTGCCCCAAATGGGAACTAGGAACCTGCGTAACTCCCCAAGATCTCCTGCCCTTGAAACAATGATAAGACCCAGGGCGTGAGTAGTCTAGGGAGGGAGGTTGGGGTCTGCAGGGGGGAAGTTAGACTGGTTCTCTGGGGTGAGGAGAGGCACTCAGGGAGCAGAACCCTGTGCCCTCCCTGGCCAGGCCTGTCTCTACTCTTTATGTGGGTGGGAGGCCCCCTGCTCTGTAGACTTCCTCCAATTTGAAGGGGGCACTGCTGGTGCCAGTCTTGCAGGTATGCCAAGGGCAGACGGTGACCAGCCTAACGGCGTGCCTGGTGGACCAGAGCCTTCGTCTGGACTGCCGCCATGAGAACACCACCAACTTGCCCATCCAGTACGAGTTCAGCCTGACCCGTGAGACAAAGAAGCATGTGCTCTTTGGCACCATGGGGGTGCCTGAGCACGCGTACCGCTCCCGAACCAACTTCACCAAAAAGTACAACATCAAGGTCCTCTACTTATCCGGCTTCACCACCAAGGACGAGGGGATCTACACGTGTACACTCCATCTCTCCGGCCAGCCTCCCTCCTTCCAGAACGTCTCTGTGCTCAGAGGTGAGGCACGCCCCTTATGAGGCCAAGTGAGCTGGGAGAGTTAGGCTGAGGAAAGCAGGCAGCTCCCTTGGCTGGGCCAGAGAGGAAAGCACCCCCATAGCCCCCTCGCCCTCTCCCAAGATGGCTGCCTGGTCCTCTGGGGAACCATTGCCTTCAGTGGGAATGGGGTGAAGAGCTCAGGGCCAGTCAGACAGGCAGAGATGGATGTGTAGTAGATGTGTGATCATGACCACTGGCAAGTCACTTGGCCTCCCCAGTCCTCCTCCCTCCTAGAAAACAGGGATGACACCACCTCCCTCACCCAGTTTTCTTGTGATGATGTTTAGTAAGGTTTTCATAAGATGATGTGTGTTCAAGGACTTGGTGACCTGCAAATGAGAAAGACGTTTGGTTCTATTACACCAGGCTGGTTCTGGTTCCAGCGAAGATATCATGGCACCAACCTCCCAAAGGGAGTCCGCCCTTGCTTTGGGCCTGTGCCCATCTGAGTCCTTGTCCCTCTCCCTTTCTTCCCTACCCTTCTCCACCCATTCTCTCTCCACAGACAAACTGGTCAAGTGCAAGGGCATAAGCCTTCTGGCTCAGAACACCTCATGGCTGCTGCTGCTCCTGCTCTCGCTCTCCCTCCTCCAGGCCACGGATTTCATTTCCCTGTGACTGGTGGGGCCTATGGAGGATACAGGAAGCCACAAGTCCCAGTGCAGAGTTTCTGCTTCTCTGAGTCGGCTGACCCCCTCCCCGCAGTCCCTCACACACCTTGGGGAGAAATGGGGACCCCACCCCTCATCAGGAGTCCAGTGCTGCATGCCATCATCCACCCACCCCCCCACTGCCACCTCACCCTCTCCGCACACCTCTGGCTGTCTTTTTGTACTCTTTGTTCCAGAGCTGCTTCTGTCTGGTTTATTTAGGGTTTTATCCTAGCTTTCCTTTGGGGGTTCGTGAAAAGGGAAGCCAGGTTTGGGGACCTGATGGAGAGTTGGAGCATGTGAAAGGTAGCAGGATGGAGGGTACCAGCCACTGGGGCTCATCCTTGCGCACCAAAACCAGAGGCCTGGGAGAGACCTGGATGAGGAGGGGCTGGGGTGTGTCGGCCTAGCACAGACATAGTCTGTGCTTAGAATACTCCTCAGCAGGCAGGGCTGGTGCCTGAAGACCCCAGATGTGAGGGCATCGTGAAGCATTGTGGCCCATCTTGTGAGGGAGAGAGCTGGTCGTTTTCAGGAGCATTCTCAGCCACAGCAAAAAAAAAAAAAATCCCTCCTCTTACCACCACAGAAGTCCCCTAGGGACCTTGGGCCAGGGACATGACCCAGTGAAGATACAGATTTGGCCAGGGGAGCCGCACTGATGGAGGCTTGGAGACAAGCATAGAAGTTGAGGGGCCAGCATCCCTGTCGACCTAAGGAGGCTAAAAGCGGGAGCTTGCTGTTCCTCACCGCCTCGACCAGGAGTTGGGAGGGTTGCAGAGGACAAGCCCCACCCAGGCTATCCCACACTCCAAGAGCTTCCAGAAGTTTGACTTGGAGCCACTGAGTCAAGTGGCTCCAAAGAGTGGAGTCCCAGAGCAAGGCCCAAGTTCCTGAGGGAGGCTCTTCCTTCCCTCACCCATCAGTGCCCAGCCCCTGCTGGCTGGTGCCTAAGCCTCTCAGGCAGCCCCCTGCCCCGCAGGCCTGGCTTCTCAGGGACCTCTGGGGGGGCCTGAGGCAGGCCACGGAGTGACACCTGGGAGCAGGACACTTCTCAGGAGATGGCTTTTCCCAACCTCCAGCTCCCCACTCGGCGGCTCTGCCTGTCCTGTGACCGTGTGTAGTGCCACCACAGCTTACGGCATCTCACTGAGGAAAAAGGACAACTGCACAATAAAACCAAGCCTCTGGAATCTATCTGTCTTTGCACCTGTCGCGGCTTTCCTCCTCCGGCAGTGTCCAGGCCTGCCTACCCGCTTAGCTGGGCATCTCCATGGGCCATGCTGTGGGATGCCACCTCTTCCCCGCCTTCTCCCCTCCCACCTGCAGCATCCCTGCCCTCAGGAGCAAACCACTGCATGCTGGGCTTTTCTAGAATAACCCTAATAAGACACATATGCCCAAATAAATGAATATTCCATGTCTGTTGACTCACCTGGCTGGAACAACAGACTCACCTGCCAACACATGGGCCGAGCCACGTGGCCTTGGCTCTGGAATACACAAGTGGCTTTGTGTGACAAGCGCTGAGGTGTGCGGTCTGTTTTTCTTCTCAGCTCTGGTTGTTCTTCAGAGATGTCCCTGCCAGTCACATATGCTATTGAGAGGGCAAGAATGGGAGGAGGGTTCGGTGGGGTTCCACGTCATCAAGGCATCACTTCTTAGATCAAAAGCATCAGCAGAAGAAAGTACCTTGGACGAACACTGTCGCCTTGGGAGTTGGGAGGGAAGCCCCATCACTGGCTTCTCCTCTAAAAGTAATGGGTAAAATGCAAACAAGCTTCAGAGATCATCCTGAGGCCGGAGGTAGAACGGGATCACAGGGTAGTGATGGGTTCCAGGTGCTGTCAGAGTTAGTGAGGCAGCCCCAAGCTAGCCTTCCCTGCTTTGCCAGGGAACTGGGGGAGGAGGGTGATGACTGCCCAGAGGCTGACTCATCTGGTATTTAGCACTGGGTAGGATGATTCTTTCTGAACATTTTTCTTAAAGGCTCCAGATCTAAATTTGTGCCACCAGCTCCCACTCTGGCTACCTCCCATGGAATCCTGCCTTGTCTGCAACCCCTGTAGCTACTGGGCCCAAAGGGGGGAGCCCACAAGGAGAAACTGCCCCTGTCCCAGACTGTGAGGCTGTTGACCAGCCTAGAACTCTCCAGAGGAAGAGACACCCCGAGATACTAGCTCCTTCCTGTTCAGCCCTGCTTGGGCTGCAAGTACCATGCCCTCCTGGAAAGGAGTGTTGGTGAGAAGAGCCATTGTAGGAAAGTAAGATCAAATGCCACAAAAGTGTGGGAGCCCCACCCTCGGGATATTAAGAACTAGAGACGTGAGGTCTTTCTGGAAGGAACTGGGAGGGAGGCCTGTGTGAGCCTCAGAGGGCAGTGTGAGGCCCTGGCCTTGGTGACACCTGTGTGGTTTTCATCACACCCTGGCACTGTTTCCCTGAAGAGTTTAGCAGCCACACCTTAGAAGGGTGCTAAGGAGATGGTGTTGCCCTCTGCAGGCATGCTTAGTTGAGCAGAATCTGAGGCAGGCCTAGAGTGGGTAGGGTGAGCTTAAGAAGCCACAGAGGTCGCCACAGACCACGGACTTCAGGAAAGGAGACGAGGGGACTAAGCTAGCAGGCCTCACCATGTAAACCTACCCAGAAAGGACCAGGGGTGCTGCAGGCTTCCAGCAGGCAGCAACAGCCATCAGCCCCTCTCTGATCAAGTCCGCAGATCTTGTGTAGCCTGCAGGATGTCTATGGTGACTTGGGTAATTGTAGAGGGCTAGGGCCAGCCCTAGTTCGTACACATACCCCAAACCCCACCCCATCCAACCCCTCACAGTCCTCACCTCTCTCCTGGGTCACCCTTCAGTCATCTGAGTCCTGGCCTTGGGGCATGGAATTCCTGCTCAAGAGGAACAGAAGCCCTTCTCTGTACCCCCATTTCTGGATCGAATTGTTCACTGAAACAGATGTTTTCTGCATCTCTGACATCAGAGGACTTCCACAGAAGGGCAAGGTGATCTCCATGAGGAGATGTGGGGGCTTTTCACTGATCAACCTAGAAATCTACCCAGCGTCAGGGACCTGTGACACGCCGCTTCTGGCCTCCTCAGTGTTGATGTCCACTTCCTCTCTGAATTTGCAGCTTTCATGCTGTGAAGAAGCATGTCTGTCTTTACAAGTGAAAGAAACAAATCCCAAGTCAAGAGTAAATTGTCTCCTCATTTCCTGGTGAGAAAATGTTGGAGCTGGAGTCCTGGCCAGGGCTTCAAGACAAAGGTGGGACAGCCTTCCAGCCTGCGGCCCTTGGTCTCAGGACACTCTCAGGCCCAGAATGTCCCCCAGTCCTCAAGGAGAAACATGTCCTATACAGAATCATGGGAGGTGCCTTTGCCTGGCACAGAGAAGACTCAGGGGCAGGGAAACCTGTGAAGGGGAACACATTATACGGAGGGTGGTGTGGAACCAGTGGAGAATTTCATAGAGGCCAAGTGTCCGCCACACCAGGAAGGGACTGTGACGGCTGTAGCTACCCAACAGTGTGTGTTTAGCGGGGGATGGGCGTGGGCATAGCCGTGACCACGTGGAGGCTACCTGCCAGGTATGCAGTAAAGCAGCTTCTTGCATTTGGTGGGAACATGGGCTAGATGGCACTCGTCTCTATCCCCTTTTTTTAATAATTTTTAAAACAAGTTGGCAAGGCTGAAATCATTTATTTGTACAACAAACATTAAACACCTGATGCACCTGGCTCTGTGCTAAGCAATAAAATACACAGCCCTTGCTGAAGGACTCCACAGTTCAGTAAGAAGGCGGAATTGATTTCAATGCAGTGATCAGTGCTATGACACAGGGAAGCTGTGGCAGACACCACTGGGGGTGGGGGGGTCCAACATGTATTCTCCTCTTCTTTCTCAGCAATGGGACCCACAAATTAGAACTGGACTATGTGGCCCAGGATAAAGACTGTACTTCCCAATTTCTTTGCCATGGTTAACTTCTGTTCAATGGGATATGAACACGAAATAATAGGTGTGATTTCTAAGACGTACTCTAAAAGAAAGAAATTGTGCCTCTCTCCTCCCTTTCACCTTCTGCTGGCTGGAAATATGGAGTTGATGGCTGGCACTGGAGCAGTCATTTTGGACTATGAGTTGGAAGCTGTGTGTTATTAATACAAATGACCAAGCACAAGCTAGGAGCCTGGGTCCTTGGTGACAGTGGAGTTGTCATAGCAGCCATGGACCACCTTGTTTAAACTACTGAGATTTGGGGTCTTCTGCATTCACAGCTAAACCTAAAGCTACTTTAAAAAAAAAAGCTGCTATTCAACACTACTGGACACTTAAAAATGGTTTAGATGGTACATTTTATATGTGCTGTTTGCCACCATTTTAAAGAAGACAAAAATCATACGCATAGAGACAAAGTGGAATGATGGTTGCCAAAGCCTGTGGGGAGAGTGGACGGAGAGTTATTGTTTCATGGGTACAGAGTTTCAGTTATGCAAGGTGAAAACAGTTCTGTGGATGGGTAGTGGTGATGGTGGCACAATGGTTTGAATGTACGTAATGCCACTGAACTGTATACTTAAAGATGGTTGAGGCCAGGCTTGGTGGCTCAGCCTGTAATCACAGCACTATGGGAAGCTGAGGCAAGTGGACTGCCTGAGCCTGCAGTTTCAAGACCGGTCCAGGCAACTTGGTGAGACCTCATCTCCATAATAAATAAAACATTAGCCGGGCACGGTGGCACGTACCTGTAGTTCTGGCTACTTGTAAGGCTAAGGCGGAAGGATTGCCAGAGCCCAGCAGGTCGATGCTGGGGTGGCCATGAGTGTGCCACTGCATTCCAGCCTGGGAGACAGAGTGAGACTCCAACTCAAAAAAAAAAATAAAGATAGTTGAGATGGCACACTTTATGTTACATATATTTTACCATATTTTTTTTTTTGAGTTGGAGTCTCACTCTGTCGCCCATGCTGGAGTATAGTGGCACGCTACTCACTGCCACCATAGCCTTGACCTGCCGGGCTCAGGCAATCCTTCCACCTCAGCCTTCCAAGTAACTGGAACCACAGATATATGCCACCACGCCTGGCTAATTTTTTGATTTATTGTAGAGACAAGGTCTTGCCATGTTGCTTAGGCTGGTCTAGAACCCCTGAGCTCAGGCAATCCTCTCACCTCCACCTCCCAAAGTGCTGGGATTACAGGCTTGAACCACCATGCCCAGCTATTTTGCCATAATTTAAAGAAGAAGCCAAAGCACAAGGAGACTTTTTGGGGTGGTTACATGGTCATGTGTCTTTGTCAAAACTCACCAAACTATACACTTAAAATAGGAGTATTTCATTGAATGTAAATTATACCCCAACCAAGTGCTATGGGAATACATAGGTAGGGCCCCTGTTCCAGACTAAGAGGCTTCCCAGAGGAGGAGTCATGAGAAAGAGCACAAAAATAGACTCCACTAACTCATAAGCTGATGACAAAAAAAAGAAAATGTATTTTATTTCTGCTATACCTTGTAAAACTTGGGGAACATGAAAGGAAGCCACTGTGGGTTCATCTAAGAGACTCCCTCTAGGTTAACTCACAACAGCTGGTTGATGTAACAGCTCTCAGAGCATACAGGTCCACTGTCAGAATCCCTGGTCCAGTCACTATTTATTCAAGCAATTGTTAAGTGCAAGGCAATGAGGCTACAGCAATTAGCTGGGTGTGGTGGTATGTACCTGTAGTCCCAGCTACTCAGGAAAGCTGAGGAGGGATGATTGCTTGAGACCAGGGAGGGAGGCTGCAGTAAGCCAAGATCATGCCACCATTTATATCCTAGTATGAGACATGAACGTTATGGAAGTAAACCAATTAATAAAACAGATAATTGGCCAGGCTCAGTGGCTCATCCTGTAATCCCAGCACTTTGGGAGGCCAAGGTGAGTGGATTGCCTGAGCCCAAGGGTTCGAGACCCACCTGGGCAACTTGGTGAGACCTCACCTCTACAATAAACCAAAAACTAGCCGGGTGTGGTAGCGCACACCTGTAATTCCAGCTACTTGGAAGGCTGAGGCGGAAGGATCGCCGGAGCCCAGCAGGTCGAGACTGCGGTGGCCGGGAGCGGCCACTACACTCCAGTCTGGGTGACAGAGTGAGACTCCAACTCAAAAAATTAAAATAAAAAAATAAAATAAATAAAACAGATAATTATAGACTGGAATCATTTATTCATAAGAGATGATAAAAATGACTGATGTGTTAGGATGATCAGGAAGAGCCTAAGTGAGTGTCCTTTGAGATGAGACCTGAAATATGAGAAAAAGTCAGCCATTTGGAGAGCTGCAGGAAGCTCAGCCAAGTGGGGAGAGCAGGAAGGATCCACAAGGAGTGGTCCAAGATGAGGTAGGCAAGAGTCAGACTCAACAGGGGCCGTGGAGGTCATGGTGAAGAGATGCAAGGCAGCTGATAAGTGTCCAAGGCTATGGATCTTATGTTTTTAGAATATCCCTCTTTGCTGCCCTGTGGTAACAGAATAGAGAATAACAGTGGAAGCAAAAAATCAGGAAGATACTGCAGTAGATCTCAAATAGATGATGGCAACTTAGACAAAAGTCAGAGTGATAAGTAGTGACTTGAGACCAGCAAGACTCCATCTCTACAAAAAAATTTTTAAAACTAGCTGGGCATGGTGATAATGCCCCCATGGTCCTATCCACTCAAGAAACTGAGACAGGCCAATCCCTTGAGTCCAAGAACTAGAGACTGCATTGAGCTATGATCACACCACTGCACTCTAGTCTGGGCAACAGAGTGAGACCCTGTCTCTAAAAAAATAATTAATTAATTAATTAATTAATTAATTAATTAAGAGACATTCCACAGAGATGAACCAGAAAGTACCAGAAATCTACTAGCACCTTAATCTTGGATTTTCCAGCTTCTAGAATTGTGAGAAATGAATTTCTATTGTTTAGAAACTACTCAGACTGTGGTATTTTGTTATAGCAGCCTGAATGGATTAAGGCAACACTAAATAGTCATTTTAACAAAAAATTGTGATAAAGCTATATTGAAGAATGGGAAAAGGATAAGTGTACCTATTTGGTGGGGGAGGAAATGGGAGTATAAACGAGCTAAAACCACATTTTTCCATAGTTGAAAGTCAATACTTTAACAGTGAAAAAATCAAGATATATATATATTTACATTTATATATATATATATACACACACTGAAAAATCAAGATATATATGAGAAATTTTAAAATATAGAAATAGCAAAAGAAAAGTAGTAAGTAAAGTAAATTACAAAAGAAAGAGCTAAAGTGTTGAGGGTGATTGCTTTGGAGAGTAAGAATTTAGGATCAGGTAACAGACTGCTTTTACATTATAAACCTAGTAATAATTTGTGTCTCTATAAATGTATTAGTTTGCCAAACAATGTAAATCAAATATATCCAAAGAAATATATTAATGCCTACCTCCCACCCACTAACTGCCACAAAAAAAACCAGGATTTGTTTACTGGTGGTGGTTTGGATGTTGGGTGCAGGGGGGCTCAACAGACGTAAGAAAAAAATCTAGAATGCCTTTGGGTTTCTGCTTGAACAATGAGTAGATGATGATGTCATCTGTAGAGATAGAAAGGACTAGAGTGTGGGAGTGGGGGAGTGGATATATTAAACCTGTGATGTCCATTAGACATCCAAGTGGAAGTGTCAAGAACAGCTGCATATCCCAGTCCTGAATACAGGTAAGAGGTCAAAGTTAGAAAAAAAAACTGTTAGAAATCAGCATCTGGATGGTAGACATCAACTCTGAGTTGAGTAAGATCATGCAGTCAGGCATTACAGAGAAATAATTCTATAACTCTAAGTCCAGACCAGAATCCGAGGCAGTTTTTTGAGGCAAAGAAAAGGAGATTAAAGAGCAATCGCTGAGAAAAGAAGAAAGTCAGAGGTCTGTGGAGTCAGAGAAGGGAAAGCTTTGAAAAAAGTGACCAACTAGGTCAAGTGCTGCTAAGAAGTCAAGTAAGATGAGGACCAAGTTATCAGTGACCATGCTAGTTAGTCTCCAAAGATGGCCTTCTAAATAATCTGTGCCCCTGTGTAATCCTTTCCCATTGAATCTGGCATGGTCCTATATCTTGCTTATGACCAACAGTATATGGTAAGTCATATACTGTTGGTCATAATCTGCCTGGTTCTTCTGGAATACTCACTCCTGGAACACTCACTTCTGGAACCCAGCTGCCGTTCTGAGAAGCCCAGGTCACAGAGAGTGGCCACATATAGGCCATGTCACCAGCACCACCTAAGCCACTGTCAACTACCAGCAAGTAAATGAGCCACCTTGGATGTACAGCTCAGTCGAGGCTTCAGATGACTCTAGCCCCGGCTGTTAACTGCAACCTCATGAGAAAGAGACTCCAAGTGAGAATTTCCCATCTGAGCTTAGTCCACCACAGAAACACGAGACATAGTAATACATTGTTGTTTAAAGCCACTAAATTTGGGGATGATTTATTATGTGGCAGATAACCAGAGGGGTGACTTTGACAAGAGCAGTTAGTGGAATAATGGTAACACAAGTCAGATTGGAGTGGGTGAGTGAGAGTGAATGGGAGAGTGTAGACTTTTTTCTCAGGAAGTATGGCTGTGGCTGGTGTGAGAGGTGGAATACAAAAGAATTTGTTTACATTTAAGACAGGCTATACAAAGCATGGTTGTGTGTTCATGGTGATGATGCTTGAAGACAGGGAAAGACTGACGAATAAGAGGAAGAAAAAGTGAAACATTAGTGTCTAGGGGAAGGCAGGAGAGGAGGAAGCTAGAGCTAAAAATATAAGAAAAAAAATGGGTGTGGAAGTGAACCCAAAGCTTCAGAGCTTTTCATACAAGTGGCATCTATTTTTTCAAGGCAGTACATGGAAAGGTCATCAGCTGAATAAGAGGGTGCGAAGATGGAGAGGTGGGAGAAGTTTGAAAAAAGAAGACAAGGTTGGGCAAGGTGGCTCACGATGTAAATCCAGCACTTTGGGAGGCCAAGGTGGGAGGATTGCTTGAGCCCAGGAGTTTGAGACCAGCCTGGGCAACATAGTGAGACCCCATCTCTACAAAAAAAAAAAATTAAAAAATTAAAATTAGTCAGGTATGAGGGTGTGCGCCTGTAGTCCCAGCTACTCGAGAGGCTAAGGCAGAAGAATCTCCTGAGCCTAGGAGGTCGAGGCAGTGGTGAGCACTGTACTCCAGCCTGGGCGAGATAACATAAAATAGTCATATCAGAAAGTGAGAGTTGTAGCAGAATTCTAAAAATAGCCTCCTGAGATTCTAACACTTCCTAATCCCTGAAAACTGTGAATAAGACTTTACTCCCATGACTGCATTGTGTTATATGGCATTTTTTTAATCTTAAAAGGGAGATTATCCGGAAAGGCATAATCTAATCCCACGAGCCCTTAAAAACAGAGAACTCTATCTGGCTGGCTGCAGAAGAGGATCCCCGGATGCTTCAAAGAACCTGGCAAAAGGTGCCATTGAGCCCATTATGCTCCCTGCTTTCTTGCTGTTTCTGGAGGTCCTGGGTATGTCCCTCTCAGATTTCTAGCTCTGCTATTTTTGTCCTGAGATCTCTAAGTTCATTTGCATGACTGTATTTCTGGCTGGATCCAGAGGTCAAACTGAGTGTTTGACAGGAACTGGACTAGGTTCAGTCTAGTACACTAGATTCCAGACTAGGTCTAGACTCCAGACAAAATTTTTTCTTAGGAAATGTGGCTGTGGCTGGTGTGGGAGGTGGAGTACAGAAGAGTTTGTTTATGGTTAAGATGGGCTATACAACATGGCTGTATGTTGATGGTTGAAGTCGAACTGATGTTCGACAGGAACTAGACTGGGTCCAGAAGGAGGCCTCGGGTAAGTAACATTTTAGAAGGATGGGGTATTATGAGTTTGTGAGAATCTAAGGAGTCTAGGACTCCTTAATCTGGAACTCCAGCTAATTTTATGCTCAAAAATTACATACCCAGAACCTGAGCCTTTCTAAAGAAATAGGCGCATTTCAGGAAGATTAATAAAGCTACAGTAGCCACGCTGGGGAAGATTAAGTCTAGCTGAGATTATTCATCTAAGGGAATATTAGAAAAAAGGGGAATTCCTAAGGCTTCAGAAACAATGAGATACATTTTTTGTTTTTGTTTAAGTTGGAGTCTCACTCTGTTGCCCAGGCTTGAGTGCAGTGGCACCATCACGGCTCACTGCAGCCTCGACCTCCTGGGCTCAGGCAATCCTTTCACCTCAGCCTGCTGAGTAGCTGGGACTACAGGCACATGCCACTACACCTGGCTCTTTTTTTTTTTTTTTTTTTTGTAGTGATGAGGTCTTGCTATGTTGTCCAGGCTGGTCTCAGACTCCTGGGTCCAAGCAATCCTCCTGTCTTAGCCTCCCAAAGTGCTGGGATCACAAGCATAAGCCACTGCACCTGGCTGAGATACATTTTTTTTATTGGTACAGAGGCTTCCAAAAGACAGAGTGACTCAACAAAAAGTAGGCTCTCTAAAGGAATCCCTACAGTACGCTAATGAGAAATTATTCTGAATACACTAACTTCTTTGATGTCTTCTTTTTCTTTTTAAAAGGTTTTATTTACTTTCATATTTTTTAAATTGATAATAATTGTACATATTCATGGAGTACATGGTGATATTTGATATATAAAATGTATGACGATCAGAACAGAGTAATTAGCATATCATCACCTCAAACATCTATCATTTCTTTGTGTTGATGAGAACATTCAATATCCTCCTCCTCACTATATGAAACTACCATTGTTAATTATAGTCATACTATCATGGCACAGAACACTAGAATGTATTCTTCCAACCTAGCTGCAATTTCTTTTTTTTTTTTTGATTTGGAGTCTCACTCTGTCGCCCAGACTGGAGTGCAGTGGCCGCTCCCGGCCACCGCAGCCTCGACCTGCTGGGTTCCGGCGATCCTTCCGCCTCAGCCTTCCAAGTAGCTGGAACTACAGGTGCGCGCTACCACGCCCGGCTAATTTTTTTATTTATTGTAGAGATGAGGTCTCGCTTGCCCAGGCGGGTCTCAAACCCGCGGGCTCAGGCAATCCACTCACCTCAGCCTCCCAAAGGCGCGGGATTACAGGCTGAGCCACCGAGCCC
>CAUYQG010301797.1:0-22533 GCA_963574415.1 Tarsius wallacei | reverse complement strand
ATTTGTTTGAGAAAAGTTGTGTTTTTCAAGAAAAAAATTTCAAACTTGTGGCTTAAGGTTTTTAATAATACCTCATTATCATTTAAGTGTTTGTTGAATAAGAGTAATGTACGTTTTTTTTTTGAGTTGGAGTCTCACTCTGTCGCCCAGACTGGAGTGCAGTGGTGCTCCCGGCCACCGCAGCCTCGACCTGCTGGGCTCCGGCGATCTTTCTGCCTCAGCCTTCCAAGTAGCTGGAACTACAGGCGCATGCTACCACACCCGGCTAATTTTTGATTTATTGGAGAGATGAGGTCTCGCCAAGTTGCCCAGGCAGGTCTCGCACCCGCGGGCTCAGGCAATCCACTCACCTCAGCCTCCCAAAGCGCGGGATTACAGGCTGAGCCATCGAGCCCGGCGGAGAGAATATTTCAAACTGGGGTTGTCCCATAAAATTATCAGGTTCAGGCTGGGTGCAGTGGCTCATGCCTGTAATCCTAGCACTTTGGGAGGCAGAGGCGAGAGGATTGCTTGAGCCCAGGAATTCAAGACCAGCCTGGGCAATATAACACGACTCTCGTCTCTACAAAAAAAAAAAAAAAAAATCAACAAATTAGCCAGTGGTGTGCACCTGTAATCCCAGCTACTTGGGAAGCTGAGGTGGAAGGATAACCTGAGTCCAGGAGGTCACGGCTGCAGTGAGCCGTGATCATGCCACTGCCATCCAGCCTGGGCAACAGAGTGAGACCTCGACTCAAAAAAAAAAAAAATCTCAGATTTAGTCACCATAATGATGAGAACCACTCAAAGGCCTTTGCCTGGGAGAGAATGAGGAGAGTGAAGAGGAAGGCTCACGGCTGCAGGTGTGAGCTGTGCTGGATGGGGACAGGGAAGGCAAGGAGACCTGGGGAGGCTGTTTTCATAATGTAGTCAGGACAGGACTAGGGGGCGGGTTAGGAACATAGAAAGTCAGGACAGAACACAGATGTTTAGAAGGTAGGCATGACAGCTGGGGGATGGATGGGACTTGTAGGGCAGAGGAGGTGACTCCATGAGTGTCTGAAGGCCTGGACCTGGTGACATGGCCCCAAGGACGGGGCTCCCACAGGAGAAGCACCATGGTGAGGAAAAAGGGGGGAGCTCGGTTTCACTGTAGTGTTAGGGTGTCTGAGAGGCCACCCCAGGGACTGGGCCTGTATATCACTGGGGATCATGTTAAAATGCTGCCTCTGGGGCTGCAGGGTGGGGTGGGGCGGGGCCTGAGATCCTGCATTGGCAACAGGCTCGCAGGCAAGGCTGCTGCTGATCCATGGTGGATACATGGCTAGGCTGATAAGAGACCCAGGCTGAACTGGGCTGAGGTCAGGTGTGATGGTGTGCCTAATTAGAGTAGAAGCTGGATCCATGCTGAATTAAGGTTTGTAATGTTATTTCAGTTTCCCTCCAAAATACACGTGTCCCAAGCTCCAGGAGTACCAACAGTGATCATTTTGATCAGAATTTAGGGTTACAGAAGTGGAGGGAAGATGTGCCTTTTTAGAATTTTTTTAAATGTAAAGCACCGATTGTCCTGACTTTCCCAGGCGTGACTTTGGCTGTAAGCAGTTGAGCGAAGCATATGCCTGTCTTTCTCCCTCTTCCAAAGTGAATTTTCTGACAAGGTTGGCTTCTTCTCTGCTTTTTACTCATGCACCCACCAGGGCAGTGCGGCAGGGTCTGCAGGCAGACTGGAAGTGGCCAGTGTTGAGGTGCTATTATGCTTCCAGGCAGTCCTGCACCTTCATCAGATCATGTCAGAGGAAGAATCAGAAGGCGCAAACCCTAGAAACCAGGACTCCCTGCCTCTTCCTCATGATACCTATCCTCAGGTGTACTCAAGCATGGATACCTTAGTATTGATTTAAGTGAGCATGTGTCACCTCCCAAAGTTCAACCTCATTCCGAGACTTCAGTTTGCCTGCAGAAATTAGGAGTTGAGGGATTTCAGGCATGAGCCCAGCGTGCAGGGTGTATGCGGTTCCTCTGAGAAGAACAAGGCTGGGTCCTGCCAGGGCTGTCTCCACAGACTACTCCTCTGTCTGATCATATACAAGGAAGGGTTATAGTTCTGCCTCCATTTCATGACATTTAAAAAAAAAACAGTCAGTTGATTTTGTGACTTGGTTTCCTTTGGGGGGGGTTAAAATAAAATATTACCACAGAAATACCATTCCTCTCATCCCAGGCTTCTCGTCTAAGAGGTATGGAGACAGGATGTCATATTGCATCGTGGCCTTCCCCCGTGTGGCTATGGAGATGTTGTGGGCAGGCAGGTTAGTCAAGCAGGTGGGTGCCCACGGGGAGAGCGTTGAAAGACCAGTCTAAGACGGGGGTTCTGGCTCCTTCCTTGCCACCCCGTCAAATGCTCACCGAGACTGTGGGGCCCTAGGGTTCACCACAAGAGAATGAGCCACCACATCTCAGAACTGACCAGATGCCAGGAGAAAACCCTGTTCCGTGGTTCAGTGGCCTCAGGTGGGAAAGAACAGTAAGACAGGGAAGGAATGCAGTAGGGTCCCAAATGATTCGTGGTGGAGCTGAGGCTCAAGCCCTGGCCCCTGAGCTCAGGTCACCTCTGTCTCCCCTGCATTCACCGGCACGGCCCAGCCCAGGTACCAGCCAGCCTTTCATCCCCAACACCCTGGGCTCCAGAGACCCCAGCACTCCTGGCTCCCCTAGACTCAATCCTGAGGAGAGAAGACAGAGCAGCCTGTTGGAATGGAAGCTTTGACTCCAAGTCCAGGTCCATAGAGACCAAAACTTCTAGATCCCAGACACATCCAGTCCATCCTGTGTTCTTCTCACACTTTCTTTTAACTTCAGGCTTGCTACCAACATCCCGAGGGTGATATTGCTCTAGGGACACCATCTACCCATTTTATCAGCTCCAGAGAATCTTCCTCCACAGACCTGAGAGACCCCATAACAACAGCAAACCACACGTCAATGGCATCTGGTGGGTGTGTCAGGGGTCCAATCCTTGACTGCCTTCCCTCCTTTAAGTCCAACAACCACTGTCTGAGGCAGATCAGCCTGCTAAGCCTGCTCGGTTCTTGGCTGGGACAGGACTTGAATTCCTCTGTGAAAACAGAGCCTAGCCCAGCCCTTTCACTGACAGATTAGTGGTGGACCTGCCTCTGCTTCAGGAGATTAGATGGCTTCCTTCTGGTTTCCCAGGTGGCCAGGCGGGTGGAATGAGGCCTAGGCACTGAGTCTTGGCAGGGGACTAAGGGAGGGGAGGGGGTGGAAAGGGAGCTAGGAGGCTCTGGACAGACTCCTGGTCCCCTCCTGAGCCCCCCTCATTCTGAGAGAGTGTGATGGCTTCTCAACAGCCCATGAAAGCCTCAGCTGCCTCCACACCGAGAATGGGTGTTGGGAGGGTGGGCTTCTCAGAGTAAAGCCAGCCGTACCTTGGTTTCTAGTAAGGATTAAATGATGAGGGCTTTGCCTTCATGAAAGGAATTAAGCGCCTTTGTAAGAGGGCTCCAGTAATATAGCCAGCCCCTTTGCTCTTCCCCCTTCAGCCTTGTGAGGGTGCAGCAACAAGGTGCCATCTTGGAAGCAGAGGCTCGGCCCTTCCAAAAAACAACGTGCTGGTGCCTTGATCGTGGGCTTCCCGGCCTCCAGAGCTATGAGAACTAAATTTTTGTTGCTTACAAAGTACTCAGTCTCAAGTATTTTGGTATAGCAGCACAAGCAGACTAAGATAGCATGTGTGAGGTTCACCAGCTGGACAAGATTTCATCCTCAAAGTCTACAACATAGCATTGGAACACTGGTATTGGCCAGGTGCAGTGGCTCACGCCTGTAATCCCAGTACTTTGAGAGGCTGAGGCAGGAGGATTGCTTGAGTCCAGAATTTGAGACCAGTGAGACCTCGTCTCTACAAAATCCTGGCTATTTGGGAAGCTAAGATGGGAGAGCTGCTTGAGCCCAGGAAGTCGAGGCTGCAGTGAGCCATGCTTGGGCCAGCCTGGGTGATGGAATGAGACACTAACTCAAACAAACCTTTAAGGGGGGGGGGCGGAAGGGATTCTGGTATCCTTCCAGACCCTTCTTTTTTTTTTTTGAGTTGAAGTCTCACTCTGTCGCCCAGACTGGAGTGCAGTGGCCGCTGCCGGCCACTGCAGCCTCGACCTGCTGGGCTCCGGCGATCCTTCCACCTCAGCCTTCCAAGTAGCTGGAACTACAGGCTCACGCTACCACGCCCAGCTAATTTTTGATTATTGTAGAGATGAGGTCTCGCCAGGTTGCCCGGGCAGGTCTCGAACCCGCGGGCTCAGGCAATTCACTCACCTCAGCCTCCCAAGTTACGGGATTACAGGCTGAGCCACCGAGCCCGGCTCCAGACCCTTCTTAATTAAAACAATGATGTTCTTCATGCTTTGATTCCCCCATCCACAGAATGGGCCATTGACAACATCTTACATTGTTTAAAGAAATTTCAGGTTTTCTGCTGAACGATTCTGGCTTTGGCTTTGCACTAGGATGGAGGCTGAGCCTCCAGTGAGGCTCCCCAAGTCCCACCCTGGCCTCTCAGAGGCTGAGCAAGGGATGGGGCCTTCTTCTCCTCCTCCCCCAATCCAAACACACAGCACCTTTCTCCAAGCTGCTTAAAGGTCAAGAAGGCCCAACAAGAACAGAGACCATACACCCTCTGAAGAATCTGGGTCCCCAACACCTGCCTGAGACCATCCATTCTTCCTCAAAGACTGAGAGAGGGACAGCAGCAGAGGCTTCCACAGGGCTGGGGTGCAGCAGCCAGTGAGCAGTGAACAGCCACTCTGGGGAGGCAGAGTGCCTGTGGAGGGAAGGCCCCTGGGGAGAGGTTCAGGTCGCCAGGGTTCTTGTTCCTTTGACAATACTAATGTGAACCTGTGGCTAAAATGAGTCTCCCCTGATAAAGCTGAGGCCTCAGTGCAGCCAGCCCTGCCTTTAATAATAACAGCAGGTTAGAGCCAGCCCTTCCCTTTGGCCTGGTTCAACCCCCACCTCCCCCAGGGAGGCCTCCTGGCCTCTGTCCGAAGCTTGGGAGCTACATCCCCAGGTCCCCAAAACGCCTCTGATGTTCATCTCATGGGCATTCCTAGCTTTGCCATTCACTTTCCGTGTGCATTTTTCTCTATCAAACCTAATTTAATTTGGTACAGAGTCCTTCCACCACCAAGACTAAATGTGATTTCTGTGCTGCCCAATACCAGCCAGTGGGAAGGAGTCTGAGCCATCAATGCCAGGCCATTTGCCACTCTGATGGGGACACTGAGACTGGAGAAGGGAGGAGAGGCCACCCTGCCAGCTGGCGGCTGAGGCTGGCCAGGAACCCAGGGCTTCCAGCTGCTCAACTGTGTGAAGAGTCAGGAAAAGGAGGCCGACTCTACTCTTAGGCCCCGAAATGGACCTGCACAGAGATGAACTAGATTCCAGATGCTCTTTGTTCCCCATTCATTTCCAGTCCCCAGCCCTGCCCCTCCCAGGCTGCCCATCAAGCCTGCCTGACCCCACGCCCTTTGTTCAACTGGGTGAGGAGGGAGGGGGAGAAAAGGGAGGTTCATAGGTTGAGCAGATCTTAAGAGAGGGCCCTGTGGCCTGGAGGTTTCCCTGAGGGGAAATAACAGTCACAGTGGGAGTGGGAGAGGCAATTCAGTGGCCACAGACTGGGGTGCAGGAATGGGCATTCAGGGATGATACTGCAGCCCTTGGTGGCCCAGGGAGTACCGGCTGCATGAAGGAGGGGGTCCCTGAGGATGAGGCCGTCGAGAATCAAGAACCTGAGTCATGGACAAGTTATCCTTGTGAAGAACTCGTCATCCGGGGGGTGGCAGGTCTGGGTGGAGGGAGGCCTGGGAAGCCAGGCCGAAGCCCCAACAAACAAGGGGCAGAGGTCAGTAGGGGACAGCAGCAAGGAGCAGAGAGAGGACCGAGCCGGGTGTTGGGAGCCACAGAGGAAGGGAGACCTCTGGCGAAACGACGACCCCTGGAAGGAGTTTCTTCCAAGCCTCAAGATCTAATGGAATTTCCCATCATTCCATTCGGCCTTCCTCACTTCACTCTCCCCCTTACTTTCCTTTTTCTGGAAGTGGGCACCATCCAGTTTCAGGGGTTCCTTTTATGTTCTGCTGGCGCACCTCCTTGAGTAACTTTCAGACTAGGTGCGAGAGGCTCTTCTGTCGGGGCCACTGAGCACACCCAAAAATGTCACTGCTACTTTCTCTGCAACCATGTACCAGCTTCCCTATCCTGGGAGAACTGGGATGAGAATGAGATCGGGGGTGTTCAGGGTGGTATGGCCCGTAGACTGGGAGGAGTAGGAGTCTTTGGGTGAGAATACTTCCCTGGACACACTTTCTGGTACTGAGTCAGGGAGCTGGTGGGTGAGCCAGACCCTCGGGCTCTTCTAAGTGGAAGTGTTTTTCCTCCCACCCCCCCTCTCCATCACTGTGGAGATGGGTTTGTTCATGCTCCATTAGACTTCTCTATTGGACATCAACACTGACCAGGGTCCTCTTCCAAAGGCTGCCCAGCTCGTACAGAGAGCGGGATCAAGCTCAGATGGGGCAGAGCCAGGGACACAACTGTCCCAGGTATTGGGATTACAGTTCTCTAAGGACTATCCCCTGCTTACTCCATGGGAAGTAGGGCTTCTCTGGGGCTCCTTTGGTGACAGTCATGCTCACCCCTGGTGCACAGGGCTACTGGGTCCTCTGCTTGATTTTTCCACCATCCTATCATACCTGCTTCCTGTCTTCCTGGAACTGACCCTAATGTCTGGCTGCTGATTGCCTTTCTTGTTTCCCAGAACTGTTATCATATCCTTCACACACCCACACCCACACATGAACACATCCTTTTCTTTTTTTCTTTTTGAGTTGAGGTCTCACTCTGACACACAGGCTGGGGTACAGTGACACGATCACGGCTCACTGCAACCTCAACCTCCTGGTCTCAGACAATCCTCCCCCCTCAGCCTCCCAGGTAGCTGGGACTACAGGTATGTGCCACCACACCCAGCTAATTTTTTTTTTTTTTTTTTTGTTGAGACAATGTCTCACTATGTTGCCCAGGCTGGTCTCGAATTCCTGGACGCGAGCAATCCTTCCACCTTGGCCTCCCAAAGTGCTGGGATTACAGGCATGAGCCGCCACACCCAGCCAGAGCACATCTTTTCTGTCATTTGAGAAGGACATTGGCAGAGAGGGGTACAACATGTGGGCCCAGGCTGCCCCTTGGGCACACCGCCTCTCTCTTCTGAACAGCCCTCACATCTTCTGAACAGCCCTCACACAGTCCAGTTGGAACATTCAGATGGAATTTTTCAAGCACTCCCTGTTCTGGGCTGTCCCCTTTGAAGGTTTCTCACGTCCTTGCTTTGCAGCGTTGCTAGGGAAGGCCATGCATTATTTAGGACTATTTTCCTGTGCATTACTCCTCTGTGCACACGAAGTAACTTGATAGCTCTCGAGCCCAGGGAAAATTGAGGGCCCCACCTGGGCCGTGGGGACCATCTGTGCCGATGACGCTAGTTGGCGCAGAGTTCCTCTGAAGATGCTGCTTGTGTCCCAGCTGTCGTCACAACCCTTTTTGCTGGGGAAACAGTGAGGCTTGTCAACAGAAAACTCTCCAGTTCCAAATACTTTATAGATGTGAACCGAGGTCTCTGTTGGCCATGACAGGGCTAGTCGGTACAGGAATGCTGTGTTTTAGAAGTAGCGTTACTGAAGGTAATGACATACTTGACCTCTTGTATAATTAACTAAGTGGATTGACACCTGACAGGTGCAGCCCCAGAGGGTGGAGGAGTCAAGTCACTGGGGGGAGAGGCGACACTTGATGTGAGTCCTGAAAGAAGGAGGCATGTTTCCTGGCAAATGTTTTAGGGAAGGGAGCAGCATTAAGGGAGGCTCAGAGGCATGAAAGCAATTCTCTGCTGGGCGTGGTGGCTCAAGCCTGTAATCCCAGCACTTTGGGAGACCGAGGCAAGAGGATTGCCTGAGTTCAGGGTTCGAGACCAGCCTGGGCAACTTGGTGAAACCTCATCTCTACAATAAATAAAAAGATAGGCAGGGCGTGCTAGTGCACGCCTGTAGTGCCAGCTATTTGGAAGGCTGAGGCATAAGGATCGCCTGAGCCCAGCAGCTCGAGGCTCCAGTTGCCATGAGTGTGCCACTGCACTTCAGCCTGGACAACGGAGTGAGACTCCTACTCAAAAAGAAAAGAAAAGAAAAGAAAGCAATTCTCTAAATCTTTAGACACCAAAACTATCATCTGTGAATAAGTGATGAGCGCAGTGTCCCTGACAACAGAGTGTGTGCTTGCATGTGTGTGTGTTTCCTTCCTGTTCCTTTTCCTGAAAACAAACAAACAGTGCCCAGATCTGCTTGAGTGCAGATTTCAGGGCTGTCACTCAAACCCTCCCCCATCTGCTGACATTGTCTAAAATCACCGCAAGAGTTTTCACCTCTTGACCTTAAAATGTTGATCTTTTTTTCAAAATACAAGTGCATGGCTAGGGGTAGGGTGGTAACTCGCATCTTGACATCTCCCCCCTGAAAGCAGAGAAGACTTCACCAATCCCTGTGCCAAGATCTCCACCCATTTCCATCACAGACACAGATAGTCAAAACCAGATGGCTAATATCCCCATTTTCTTGACAGCAAAACAGAGTCCCTGGGAAGTCCTGTGCTCACCAGGGTCATGCAGGAGGTTAGCGATGGAGAATTAAGGAAAATTCAGGCCACTGGAGAACTTTTGAAATGATTGCCTGGAGATATTTTTAGCACAGGACCAGACATCCAGCCCTGTCTCCAATAAATCTTCATCAAGAGCAGAACATTGTTGTCAATTAGGATGATGTACTGAGGCATTCTTAGAACCACAATAAGTAAATTAGTTTAAATATAGTTTACAATAAGTAAACTATATTTAAAGGTACCTCTTAGGTTGATGGTCCCAAATAAAACATCCTTTAGAGAGAACACCTTAAAGGCAAGGGGCATATCTGTCTTCCCATCGTCACAATACGGCCCAGGGATGGAGATGTTGCTATCCCCATTTTACAGGCAGGAAAAATGTGGCTCTGAGATGAGCCAGCTGTCTGTGGCCCACTGGTAGTGGGTACAGTAGCTAGGGTTGCAAGCTAGCCCCTTCCCCTCACTTTGCCCTGTTAGGACAGGCAGGCAGACGCTTGGCTTGTGTTATATCCCACCAGGGAGTTGAGATTCTCCATCAGTGATTTTATTTTTTCAATGTAACTTGCTTTTGAAGAATAACATATATGTAGAAAGCACAGTGTACTGCTTGATGATGTTTACAAACAGAGCACACTGGTATAACCAGAACTCAAATCAAGGAGCAGAACAATACCTCATCAGACCCCATTTGGACACTCACTGCTGCCCCAAGGTCACCACTGCCCTGACTTCATCACCCTGCTTTTAAACTCTCTATGGAAGAAGTGACATAAAACGTACTTTTCTTTCACTCAAAATTATATTAAGAGCTTCCTCCATGTTCTTATGTGTAAAGTGGTTCCTTCATTCTCGTGGTTGATTGGTATTGAGTGGTTCCTTCATTCTCGTGGTTGATTGGTATTCTGCTATATGAGAGTATACAATTTACTTTTACGTTCCACTGTTGATGGACAGCAGAATCGTTGCTTCCGGTTTGCTGCCATTACAAAGAATGCTTTTTAGAACGTTGGTGTATGCGCTCTTTACATGTGTCTGCCTTTCTGTTGGGTGTTCACCCAGGAAATTCAGCTTTAGTCGATGTGCCCACTTTTCCAAAATGGCCGGGCCAGTTCACACTCCCACGCGAAGCCTGTAATCCCAGCACTTTGGGAGGCTGAAGCAAGGGGATTGCCAGCGTTCTGGTTGCTCCACGTCCTCACCGGCACTTGACACTGTCTTTGTCATTTCAGCCGTTCTGGTTGGCATGTAGTAAAGTCATATTATGGTGATTTATGCTTTCCTGATGATTCGTGAAGCTGAGCACTTTTTCATATGTTTAGGGGCCGTTTGGATACTCATCTTCATGGACAACTGTTCTTTTTCAATTACATCATTAACTGAAAAATATTTCTGAGAATAGCTCCCTTGCTGGAAAATTCTGCTCCCCATTTCTGTTTCGCTTCCTGTCTGGGGGATGGTTTCCAGTGTAGGCATCTGGCAGTTCTAATAAAGTTACCCAAGCCTGGGGGCGGGGAGTAAGAAAGGAGAGTCCAGGAATGGGACCAGCCAACATGGGGCCTCCTCAGAACTCTTAAAGTTCCACAGTGGGACAAGAGCTCAAGGGCTTTCCCTGTGCACTCTGGGATCATCCAGGTCTCCTCAGAAGTTAGGGGAGGTGATGTGTATTTCACATTTAGAGCTAGCTACGTGCTCTGAGCTCCAGCCCCCTTTTCCTTCTCCCTTTGGAGTTTAGGCTCTAGATTGATTTCAGTGACTGCAGAGAGAAGACAAATGGCATTGTTTCCTTCTCCTCTCCAGTCCCTAATTGGGCAGGGAGCACACAGGGAGTTGGGTTTGCTGACAAGGCTTAGCATTTTGGGCATTGAGGACCCACTATGTGCCTGGAGCATTAAATCAGTTAAGAAATCTCTTAAGGTCTGGCAATGATTGGCTCAGTTTTCTTCATGCAAGGTGGGGGTGGGGAGCAGGGGAGTTGGGGACAACAGTGTTGCTGGGGGAGAGACAGGGATGCCCTGGGAGGGAGGTCAAATGTTGGCTTGGTCACAGTGATTGGCAGACTGGAGGCGAGTGATCAGCCTTCTGGGCCTGGAAAATAGGGCATGGCCGGACCTATATATTTTTCTACCCTGGACATTTCATATAAATAAAAGTATGCAATTAAAAAAATAATAAATGAAAAAAATTTTGAGAGGAGGCAGGGTGCAGTGGCTCACTCCTGTAACCCCAGCACTTTTGGAGGTTAAGGCAGGAGGATTGCTTGAGCCTAGGAGTTGGAGACCAGCCTAGGCAACATCCCAAGACCTCCTCTCTAAAAAAAAAATCAAAAACTTAGCTGGGCACGGTGGCGCACACCTGCAGTCCCAGCTACTCAGGAGACTGAGACCAGAGGATCGCCTGGCCTCAGTAGGTCAAGGCCACAGTGAGCCATGATCGTACCACTGCACCGCAGCCTAGATGAGAGTGAGACCCTGACTCAAAAAAATAAAAATAAAAAGAGAGGACATGGAGGTGAGCGTGTTTGAATCACTGACACTCCTTGCAGATAGCCTCGAGACCGCACCTCACGTAAGGAGAGCTGGATCTGCTCGTGTGCACGGCTTCTGGCGCATGCGCCCAAGCCGCTTCAGCCTCAATGGCTCTCCGTAACTCTGCATCTCCAGCCAATGAAAATTCCTGTAAAGCACACTCTAGGCCACATTCCCACCCCTTGTGACAATATTCCTACCACAACTCTTGTGCTGGTGTTTAGGCCGGACCTGGTAGCTCAGCCTGTAATCCCAGCACTTTAGGAGGCCGAAGCGAGTGGATTGCCTGAGCCCGCGGATTCGAGACCAGCCTGGGCAAATTGGCAAGACCGAGTCTCTAAAATAAATCAAAAAAATTAGCCAGGTGTGGTGGTGCGCGCCTGTAGTTCTGGCTGCATGGAAGGCTGAGGCAGAAGAATCGCCAGAACCCAGCAGGTCGAGGCTGTGGTGGCTGTGAGTATGCCACTGCACTCCAGCCTGGGCGATGGAGTAAGACTCCTAACTCGAGGAAAAAAAAAAAAAAGAATAGCCATTTATTGTGTTACCAAAAAGCACTAAGGCACAGATTGAAGCCACCAGCATGTGCCTGTAGGCTTGGGGAAATGAGGCTGTAGGAGACATACAAGATGACATGTGACCACCATCATCCTCCTTCCCCATCCAACCAATGCCCGCTGATCAGCACTGTTCCTCTCCCCCTAAACCTCCCAGCCTGTCCTATTTCGTGCCTCTGTGCCTTTGACTGTTCCCTTTGCCTAGGACGCCCTCCCCACCCTCGTGCCTTCAATACTCCTGTTCACTCTTCAAAATCCCATTCAGGTGTCCTCCCTTTAAAGCTTTCAAGTAGCCCCTCTCTACAGAAGCTGCCCAGCGTCTGTCCCTGCGCATTTAGGAATTATTGCATATATTACATCCTATTTAAATTATTCATCTATTTAAAATTCCAAACCATGAACCCTCAACCCCACCTCCCCCCACCCCCCCCAGACTGCTTCTGGCGCTGGCTTAGGTGTCTCAGTATTCCCAGGCCAATCAGAGGGCCTGGAGGAGAAAAAGAGCTTAATAAGGGTGTCTGTAGTAAACCAGGTTAAACTTGGCTTAACTGGGCCTATGTCTAGAGGTTCTGTTGCTTATGGAGTTGAATTTATGGATTTTTCCACAACTGGGTGAAAATGCATCCCTCTGCTGATCATTAAAAAAAAAAAAGCCACAGGGGAAGTTTGAGGGTTCAGAGCCATTTCAAACAGCCTCTCCAGCTCTAACCTGTGTGTAAGAGGAAGTCCTGGTAAGAGAAAGCCCCTCTGCAGACCCACCCAAGGCCAGTGGCTCTCAAACTTTTTCAGAGAAACAAGGTCTCGCTATGTTGCCCATGCTGCTCTGGAACTCCTGGGCTCAAGCGATCCTCCTATCTCGGCCTCCCAAAGTGCTGGGATTATAGGCATGAGCCACCATGCCTGGCCTAGCTGTTGAACATTTTTTCTCATGACCCACAGTGAGAAGTACTTTTACGTTGAGACACACTAAACACCTGTATCAGAAACAAATCTTTCCTAAAGTAACATTTACCTTACTACAGGCATTTCTCCCATTTTCTCTTTCCATTATAAAAAAAGATATTGCTGGCCACCACTCACTGAATGGATTTCATGACTCTCGTCTCACGGATGCAGCCCTTAACCATCTCCCCCTTCCTCTCATTGCAGCCGAACCCCTGCCCCTCATGGACCTTTGCCGGCGATCCGTCCGCTCCGCCCTGGGCCGCCAGCGCCTGCAGGACATCAGCTCCCTGCCCCTGCCTCAGTCTCTCAAGAACTATCTGCAGTACCAGTGAGCTCGGCCTGATGGACAGCAGGGCAGCAAGGACACGCCCCGGGGGGGCCGGGCCGCCTGTCACTCACAGTCCTGTGGCACATTGGAGAAGCATCACCCCTTGCCCTGGCTCTGGACATTTAGTTCCCAAAAGGCCAGGACACAGTACCAACTTTGGAAACGAAAGGTCTGTGGCCAGTGTTATTCACTGTTCCCGACACTGCCCTCTCAAGTCGTACACCTCCTCGGGAGCCATGGGGGGAGCCTGGAGCCCGAAGCCAGCACCTGGTCGCAATCCTGCCCGCCGACCAGGACACCGGGGCCACCCGTATTGATCAGAGAGCCTGATTCCTCATTCAAGGGGATGAATAAAACATTTGGGCCGGAGACTTGCTATCATGTGCCCCGTGGCAGGCAGGGCCAGGGAAAAATTGGCCGGCGTGGGCAGAAAATTGCCTCTGAATAATGAATGAAGAAGGCAGCTTGATGCTGTGCCCCTCTGGCCCCCACCCCTGCCAGGGCAGCAGGACCAGTCACGTTTTAGGATTTGGTGCCACTATGAGAGACTGTTCCCGGGATGCCCACCCGCAGAACTGGCAGATGGGCAGAGCAGTGTTGAGATGCCTCTGCTCACCTCGGTGAGCGTTGTTGACTCCCTCCTTTTCGCGTGTCCTCCTTCCCGGCCACTGGCACATGGCTCTTCGGAGGCTCCAAACACCTTTCTTCAGGGACAATGAGTCTGACAGATTCACCCCAGGGAGAGGAGTATCATTATTTTCGGTAGCATTCGTATCTTAAAAGAGGAGTGTAAGGGGGACAGTGCTTAGTCCAAAGGTGCTAATGGGGAAGCCAGGGGGCATTGTGACGCCCAAGTCTGATGGCATCCTGGGCTGGGGAGCCTTCCCAGAGCATTGAGAGTCTCTGGGCAACATTCATTCAGGGGGCAGCATGGCTGTCACAAAGCTTTATTTGAGCGAATTATTTTTTCACTTTAGGAAACTTCTACGAGTTTGTTTCCTGTTTCAAATGTGTGTGTGATGTGCTGTTTATTTATCAGCTTGGGGCCCGTGGGGGCAGCCTTGTAACTGGAAGGGTGGATGCGGGAGACATTCCCAGCCTGCCCAGGCCTGGTTCTCCCACGGGAATGATGCCGCTTCCGCCGCCACCACCATTGCCGCCACCGTCGGGCATCTCTTGTGGGTTTCAGATGCCCTCTGCCCAGACTCATTTTTAACTGGAAGTTGTCACAGTAGTGGGATGCCAGAGCCCCAGATGGCACTGCCCCTCCCCGCCGCCCCCACTTTAATGTGAATTTGACCGATGAATGAGGAGCGTTTCTAATAAAGTTTGTCAATTGAGTCCTTCAGCTGAATATGAAGTCCTCTTTGGGGAGGCCGAGAGGGCTGCCTCCATCAAGCTGGCTGGTCTGTCCTCAGACTCAGGGAGGCCAGGCCTGGGAACCTCTCCCCAGGCATTTCTTGCTGCTTCTGTCTTGTGTCCCTGCTTGAGCTCAAACCCCGGCTATGATGGAAATGCCTGCCCTGGAAGAGAGAGTGTGCCCAGGGCCTGGAGCTGTACAAAGTTGTCCTTAATGGTAAAAAATCAGCTCAGACTCCTGATTCCAGGGCCGTGCTGCCCAAGGGGTGGCTCTGGAAAGAGGCCTGGGGTCAGGCAGGACAAATTCTACAGGACACCAATTTCTAGGTGGACCTGGTAGTGGGGCTGGATGTGGCTGTGGTGAATGCATGCTGTCACCAAGGAACAGCACAAAATTGCTGAAGGGTGAATGTGTGGGAAGCCCAGGGTCAGGGCTGATGGTGGTTCAGGAGTCAAAGTCAGGGCAGGATCGAGGTCAGGACTGACACAGCATTCACTTAGCCATATCAGCCACCAGCACGAACATGCCAACCCTCAGGTCGATGCCTGTCATCTCCAGAAACGTTCATAGTGCTTCATCATGAAGTGAAAAGGAGTTCACAAAGGAGGGTGGAGGAGGATAGAATATGAAGGGAGGCTTCCTGGAGGAAGAAGCACTCTCCAGACCTGCTATTTGAAGAAGACAACCTTCCTGAGAATGGCCCAAAAGAACCAGACTTGGCACCTGCCTCCGGGTACAGTGTTCCTCCCACTCTGACCTCAGGTTTCGACTCAGCCTCAGGCAGATTTTAGCAGTTAGGATGAAGAGGCCTGGTTTTGAGTTCCAGCTTCATTATATGTGCTGTGACCTTTGGGAAGTCACTTCTTCCTGGGCTCACTCTGGGGGTTGGACCAGGTAGCCAGTGACTGGGGACCCTTCCTCCCCAACTCATGGGGGTCCCAGTCTCAGCACCAGCCTGCCAGCAAGGAGGCATCTGTCTTGTCTCTGCCTCACATATGCAGGTTCCCTCATCCCAGCAATGCCCTTCCGGTCCTTACTTCACCCTCTCCAGGATCTGGCTTAGAGTGGCCTCCTCCAGGAAGCCCTCCTTAACCACTCCACTAATCTCTGCCTGCTCTGAGTAGTCAGATCCCCACCTAAGGATGCCTCTGCCGGCACCCAGGACCCTTCCCAAGCACTTGGACTGGGGCTCCTATCTACCCAGTGGTCTCATCTGCCCTGCAGACTGTGCACCTCAGGAGGGCAGGGCCTGTGCCTGCTTCGTGCCTCACAGCCATGGACCAAACACATGGACTCAGCAAAGGCCCACAAAGGTGGAGGGTGGGTGGCAGTGCCCTCCTGTAGCTGGGATGCCCATGGGAGCCTTTCCCTGGGATGCCTGGGAGCCTCATGACCACCCCCTACACCAGGTCTATCCTGACCAGCCTCCTCCTATGCTTGGCACATGCTCTGAGGTTTGGCCTCTCTCACAGTGGCACTTGACAGAACAGTCCTGGTAATCACTTTCTAATTGTCTAAGCACAGAGCATATGGTGGGCGTGGTCCCCCGCAGAACCCACCCCCACCGGGCACCCTGGCTCATTCTTTACCCATCTGACATTCCTGCTTTCTGGATAAGGCCATCCTGATTCCCTTGCTTTCCTTCTCTGTCACCTGCACTAGCAGCTGGCTCCTCTGTGGGCCATCATTCACCAGAAAACAAAGATTTCATCACCTCATGGTGTCACAGCAGATGTGGCAGCAGGTAGCAAGCAACTCAGCTACAGGGCGATTGATTTGTGCCAGGGCAGCTGTCCCCATTCCCCAGGGCATCAGTCCCAGCCACAGCCTCTGAACAGGAGGCACATGTATGCCCAGGAAGACGGACAGGGGACCACACGGCATTACTCTTCCAGTCTCTGCAAAGAGTGAAAATGCCCAGTTTTAGTCCAAAACACAAGAAATGGGTCCACTCTCCCCTCTAGTTCTGGGTGCTTGGATCTCATTCCAGCCTGCGGTTGTGTTTCATTGTCCTGCTTTGTGTATGTTTTAATAAAATTGAGCCCAACAAAGAAAAATCAAGTACTTTAACAGAGGAATCCAGATTTCAGACTTCTCTTGAGAAATAGAGAAATGTGGTAAAAGCTAGGCCCACATTCCTTCATGGTGAGGTTGGCCGAAGCTGAGGAGTGACAGCCCCTTGAGATGAGGCCCGTGTTCTGGGGTCCACCCTGGGTTCAACCCCCCCACCACAACATCAGGCCGTCTCACTGCCGCCCCTGTTGGCTTTAACTCCCAGGGTCTGGCCAAGGCTTCTGACTAGACTGTTAGTATCATGCACATCAGTGGGTAATGAATACACACACACATACACACACGGCCGAGGGAGGGCTCAAGACGGGGGAGGCTGCTAGTTTTGCACTTGACTTTGAAGTTTCTCGCAGCCTCAGCCACCACTGTTTACAGACACGCAGGAACCTCACTCAGACACCAGCGATAACCTCTTTGTCCCTGGTTAGATGGTGAACTCCTAGAGGATAAGGAAAAACATTCGCAGACACTGTGTTTAATGAACTGAATGATGTGATTAGACAGCCTGGCTGCACATTAGAATCCCTAAGGAACTTTGTCAAAAGTCCCAGTGCCCAGGTCCTTCCCCAGACCCATAAAATCAGGACTGGGGGTAGGGCTGGGCCATAGCGTTTTGTAAAGCTCCCCAGGTGATTCTTCTATGCAACCAGGGTTGAGAACCCCTGGATAAGGTGCTTAATTAAGCCGTCTACATGAAGAGGTGGTTGAGTTCCTGAGAACACACATCCTAGATCAGAGAACGTCACTCCTGCCCACCCAGTGTTCCCAGAGCAAGGAGGGTGCTGGGTAGTAGGCATCCCCAGTGTGGTCAAGTCCAAAGCCAGGGAGCCCTTCCCAGTCTTCCTTCTTTCCAGCAAAGTTGAGCTGGTTGCCCTTGAGAATGGGGGAAGAGGAGTGGGGAAGATCAGCCCCTCCTGCCTTGATGTTGCACAATCTTGACATTTATTCCAGCCCACCCACTCCCTGATCTGTGAGCCCCATGGTGTGTAGAGAACTTCCCAGATGGCACTGTCATGATCAATCACAACCACTCTAGGGCTGGGCGTGGTGGCTCATGCACACCTGTAATCCCAGCACTTAGGGAGGCTATGACAGGAGGGTTGCTTGAGCATGGGAGTTTGACACCAGCCTGGGCAACATAATGGGATCTCATCTCTACAAAAAAATTTAAAAAATTAACTGGGCATGGTGATGTGCACCTGTAGTCCCAGCTACTCAGGAGACTGAGGCAGAAGGATCACCTGAGCCCAGGAGGTTGAGGCTGCAGTGAGCTGTGATCGTGCCACCACACACCAGCCTGGGCAATGGAGTGAGACCCCACTCAAAAAAAAAAGGCTGGGTGCGGTGGCTCAAGACTATAATCCCAGCACTTTGAGAGGCCGAGGTGAGAGGATTGCCTGAGCCTGTGGGGTCAAGACCAACCCAGGCAATATGGTGAGACCTCATCTCTACAATAAATAAAAAAATTAGCTGGGCATGGTATCGCGTGCCTGTAGTTCCGGCTACTTGGAAGGCTGAGGCAGAAGGATCACCTGAGCCCAGCAGGTCAAGGCCGCGGTGGCCAGGAGCGTGCCATCGCACTCCAGCCTGGGTGACAGAGTGAGACTCCAACTCAAAAGAAGAAGAATCACTCTAGAATAATGAGTAAAGAGCAGATTGGAAGTGGTTTGATCTTGAATGTACTATTTTGAACAGAAAAATTTGAGATCATGAGACCTGGCTATAAGAATGGCTTGGTGCTGTGTATATCCAAACTCTGCTTCCTTAAGCCAGATAACACATTTGACCAATAATAATTATGTCACCCTCCACTTCTCTGATGGGTTTTGGAATAAAGTGAGACGGTGACAAGTCAAGCCTTGTTTGGTGGCAGTGGATCCCCTGCTTTGCCTATCCAACAAGTAGGACTCTTTTCCTAGGAGGAGTCCCGGTGTTGGTAGAAGGCCCAGCCCAGTTAACCCAAGTAGGGCAACAGGGTAAGTTATTTCTGTTTCTTCCAACCAGCATGAGAAGCCTCCGTGGCACTATCCCTGTGCCTAGGGATTTTCCATCCAAGGGAAATGATAGCTGATAATTTGCTGCACAGGGAAGACACTGAAGAAAGGAGTTACCATTCAATCATCACTTTGATTCACCAAATGGCTCTGCAACCAAGCTCCGTGCCAGGCCAAAGGGCACTCCTGCTGCCCAAGGGCACCCACACACCTCAGGGAAACGGAAGGGCAGCGACACTCGAGCCACCAGGCCAGAGGACAGAAGGTAGCAGAAGCCAATGCAGGAGATGTGAAGAGTCGAGAGTGTAAAGGCAACATTGAGGGGTCCCCAGTGACAGAGGACAAGCTGTATGGGGCAAGGGACAGTGATGAAGTGTAAGGCTTTGCCAATCACACTCAGGAACAAGGGCTTGGGATGTGTCTTAGTAAGTTCGGGCTGCTCTGACAAAGTGCCACAGACTGAGCAGCTTAGAAGCAGCAGAAATGGAAATATTTCTCACAGTTCTGAAGGCTGGAAGTCCAAGATCAGGGGTCCAGCACGGCCAAGTTCTGGCAAGGGCTCTCTTCTGGGCTGCTAACTGCTCATGTCTTCACATGGCAGAGAGCAAGAGAGCTCTTCAGGGTCTCTTCTATATTTGTTTATTTGTGTATTTATTTATTTATCTCACTCTGTCACCCAGGCAGTGGCACGATCATGACTCACTGCAGCCTTATCCTCCTGGGCTCAGGAGATCTTTCTGCCTCAGCTTCCCAAGTAGCTGGGACTACAGGCATGTGCCACCATGCCTGGCTAATTTTTTATTTTTTGTAGAGACGAGGTCTCACTATGTAGCCCAGGCTAGTGTCGAATTCCTGGGTTCAAGCAATCCTCTGATTTCGGCCTCCCAAAGTGCTGGGGTTACAGGCATGATCCACAGCGCCTAGCCTAGGGTCTCTTTTATAGGGGAACTAATCATGTTCATGGGGCTCCACCCTCATGACCTAACTAGGTCTCACCCCCTAATACCATCACGCTGGGGGTTAGGACTTCAACATATGACTTTTGGAGGGCCACAAACATTCAGTCTGTAATAGCACAGGTCAGAGTTCTAGGAGGAAAATGCTATCACCCTGAAAATGTAGACTAGGCTAGGCTCGGTGGCTCAGCCTGTAATCCCAGCACTCTGGGAGGCCGAGGCAAGTGGATTGCCTAAGCCCGTGGGTTCGAGACCAGCCCAGGCAACTTGGCTACAACAAATAAATAAAGAAAGAAAGAATCAGCCGGGTGTGGTAGTGCATGCCTGTAGTTCCAGCTACTTGGAAGGCTGAAGTAGAAGGATCGCCGAGCCCAGCAGGTCAACACTGGGGTGGCTGTGAGGGGGTCACTGCACTCCAGCCTGGGCAACGGAGTGAGACTCCAACTCAAAACAAAAACAAAAACAAATCTTTAGACTGAAGAGAGTTTCATGACAAAGGGACCATTACAGAGGTGTGGGCCGACTTCAGGGAAACCAGCAGCTGAGGGTGAAGAACCCTGGCCTAGAAACACCAGGAAGGGAAAATTGTTACTATCCCTTGGCTCAAAGGGCCAAGAAAAGGCAATAGTAGCCACAGAGGACTTGCAGAAGCCACAGAGGACTTGAAGCAGGAATGATGAGGTCCAGTTTGTGGTTTTACACCATCTTCCAGGAGGGCCTACGGGTGGGGGCTTAGCAAGAGGACAGGAGTAGAGATGGGGAAATTGAGGAGAAAGTTGTTGGTGCCGGGCAACCCCCCTTGGGTTCCCTCCCGCTCTAGGAACTTTTCTGTCTTCTCAATAAATACTGCATTTAAAAAAAGCCTTTGGTTCCAGAAAGAGGAGGACCCACAGAGGGGCTGAAAAACAGCTGGTGCAAATGGGCCAAGTCCACTGGGGCTTCGTGACCTGGTGCAGGAGTTAATTAGGCCAGGGAAGGTGTGAGGACACTGGCAAATCATTCACTCACTCTTTCCCACCACTCCTTATCCTCTAGTAGGGAGGAGAAGGAGAGGGCAGATGGCAGGGTTGCCACAGCGAGGTGCTTGTAAATGTTTAACAGCCAGCTCCCTGGGGGTACATTAAAAATGCTGTTTCGCAGCGTTTTCTGTTTTCCATGATGTCAATACTTACACCACAGCCAATTTCAAGCTCCAGCGTAATGCCACTGAATGCAGCTTAAGAGATGACCAGTTGCCAACCACCCTATGGTGTTTCTATTGTGCAGATACAGTAGATGCAAATTATCTGAAAAGAAAAGATAACAGCAAAATGTAGTAAAATAATTAAAAAGTGATGAGTTTTAAGTGTTTATTACATTTGTTTTTAACATAATTTAGCTAACTGTAAGCTTATATAATGTAATTTTAAGTAACGACTGTAATCAATAATCAGCTTGAAAGATTTCTCACGTTTTTGTTTTCATTTATTTTGTTTAACTAGTAGCGGACTTGAAACTCAAGATTTCTAAAGTTTTTTGGTTTGTTTTTGAGTAGGAGTCTCACTCTGTCGCCCAGGCTGGAGTGAAGTGGCACCCTCATGGCCACCGCAGCCTCGTCCTGCTGGGCTCAGGTGATCCTTCCATGTCAGCCTTCCAAGTAGCTGGAACCACAGGCGTGTACCACCATGCTCGACTAATTTTTTAATTTATTGTAAAGACAAGGCCCAGACTGGTCTCAAACCCCTATACTCAGTCAATCCTCTTGCCTCCGCCTCCCAAAGTGCCGGGATTACAGGCATGAGCCACCGCGCCCGGCAATTTCTAAAGTTTTAGCCGTCAGCTTTTGCAAGCTAGTATGAGCCAACTCCAGGAAACCACTAGGCTGCTGGGATCGAGCAGAATGACCCAGGCTAATTCTGATCTTGTTTGGGCACTCGACTAGGCTTGAGCACATTTTGCTTGGCCTAACATTAAAGGTCCCTTTCCTGAAGTGCTTCCTGATGAGTGATGAAGACAAGCTGGCTTAGAATAAATGGAAGTCAGGAAAGCCAGGCCTCAATGAAGCCCTGCACAGAGCCTGACCCACCTACAGTCAGGAGACTACATAACTATCCACACCCACAACACGACCAGAGATGCTACTCCAAAACAGAAGAGCGAAAATCTTAAAATGTTAGCAAATCCAATTTCAGGGTATATGAACAGGTTCATCATGACCAAAGTGGATTTATTTTGTGAGTACAAGATTGGTTTAACAACCAAAAAGTGATACAACTTATCATATTATCCAAATAGAAGGGGAAAAAACATTATCATTCCAATAGATGTAGAAAAAAACATTTGCAAAAATTCAACACCTGTTTATGATTTTTTTTAAATGTTCATTAATCTAGGAAGAGATAAACACTTTAGCCTAGTAAATGATATTTATGAGCAACCTACAGCTAATATCATATTTAATGATAAATCATTGAATGCTTTCCTTTCGAGATGAAGAGCGAGAAATGTGCATTATCGCCACTTCTACACAAGATTGTACTGGAAATCCTAGGCAGTTTAATAAGACAAATACAAGAAATTAAAAGGTATGCAAACTGGAAGGAAAGAAATAAAACCATTATTGACAAATGACATCGTTGTATACATAGGAAAGAATCTATAGGAAATTGTGAGACTTAATAGGGGAATTTCGAAAGGTCACTGGATACAAGGTCAGTATTTTGAAGTTGTATTTCTACTTATTAGCAACACAAAATTAGAAAATGAAATTTAAACAATGTCATCTATAGTAACAAAAATAGAGAAATCAGCCGGGCTCGGTGGCTCAGTCTGTAATCCCGTGCTTTGGGAGGCTGAGGTGAGTGGATTGCCTGAGCCCGCAGGTTCGAGACCCGCCTGGGCAATTTGGCGAGACCTCATCTCTACAATAAATTTTTAAAAATTAGCCGGGTGTGATAGCGCGCTCCTGTAGTTCCAGCTACTTGGAAGGCTGAGGTGGAAGGATCGCCGGAGCCCAGCAGGTCGAGGCTGCAGTGGCCGGGAGCGGCCACTGCACTCCAGTCTGGGTGACAGAGTGAGACTCCAAAAATAAAAATAAAAATAAATAAAAATAAAAA